>JAHWFO010075606.1:0-15152 GCA_023313115.1 Rhysida immarginata | reverse complement strand
ACTTATTTTCTGGACACCTCTCGTATTACATAAAAGTTTTGCTTTATTTTTAAGAAAAATTTTTTCTGATTGTTTTACAGTTTTTGAATTGTATTAACAATAATTTTGTTTGTTCAACAATTTCTAAAATTTTGTTGTAAAATTTTCTGGTAGAATGGATTGCTCGAAATGATTATATACCATCAAGAAACATTGCGTGATCGCCTCTGATGCCCGAGTATGCGGGTTCGATCCCGGCCGAGGACGACGAGGATTTTTCAGGGGTAAATCCTGAGATCACGCACTTCCTTCGGAAGGGAAGTAAAGCCGTTGGTCCCGTGTAGTCGTTTGCCGCTGCACGTTAAAGAACCCTTGCGAGGCAAAATTTGCGGCCCCTATAACGCCGTCCTGAAATGACCATAGCAGTTGAAAAGGACGTTAATACCTAACAAACCAAACCAACCAACCATCAAGAAACACAATATTAAAGGACAACTCCACGCTAACATGCAACTTTATTTAAAATGAAAGTTCGAGGTATAAACTAGGAAGCCATCAATTTCATTTGCTGGCAAGTTGGAGCGAAGTTTAGGCTTTTAACTAATTTAACATGGATACCTTTATAATTACAACTTCATTTCAATTTAATGGAATATTCCAAACGATGTTGGTTTTCCAAGTGTCAGGTTATCAGCATTATCCCCAATAAATATGATTAAGATAACTCCCATTTTCTGCCTGTCACCCTTTTTGGAAAGCAAAGTGGTCGTTTCAAATTAATGGAATACTGCATAAATCATTTCACAAATTAATGGAATAGTTTTATTGAAAGTGTTTGTAAACTTACATTGAACACCCAACATGAAAAGAAACAATAATTTTTACCTCCTCTGAAACATTGCCATTTATTAGTAGGCTGTTGGACCACCTTTGGTTTCATATAGTGCCTTCACTTTTCTAGGCATTGACTGAATTAGTGACTCACACGGCGCAGGAGAAATCGCGTCCCAGATTTTCATCAGCATGCTTTTTATATGCGTCTTTAGTGCCTGGTCGGCCAGCAGAAATGTTCTTCTTTACTATTGCCCAAAGTATTTCAATGGAGTTGATGTCACGCGAGTGGCCTGGCCACTTCAACACAGTCATCTGATGGCTTTCCAACCATTCCTTGGTTGATCTGGATGCGTGGGCGGGGGACAAATTCTGTTGGAAGATGTAATCGTCATCAGGAAAGAGCTTCTCCTGCTGGAATAAGCAATGTCTCCAAGATTTATAGAACACGGAATTCATTTTTGAGTTGATAAAACAGGTTATTAACACCATTAGCACTCATGCAGCCCCACACCATTATACTTGCCGAATATTTCACAGATCATTTCAGGCAAAATGCATGGGTACTTTCATCCTTTCTGCGCCAAACACGTGGCCTTTGATCACCAAACATCATGGAGAACTTCGATTTATCCGAAAAAAATCACTTTACTCCAGTCATCATAAGTCCAATGCCATCTCTTTCACCCATTCATATCTCTTCTTTTGTACAGCAATTAGATGATGCTTGATTTTTGGCACACGCGACCGAAATCCGAGTTCTCTCAATCTTCTCCATGTAGTGGTATCGGATATTTGTGTCCCACAACTTCCTCAGATCCCCGATACTTTTGAATCTGTTGTTCATTGCCAGATTCTTCAATGTTTGGTTGTCTCGCCGTGTTTTCTTCCATTTTCGGCCACCTTTTTTCCGTTAGCTTTGCGTTGGCTTAAAGTTTTTTAAATTTTTAAGAATTTTTGAAACAGCACTTTGAATAAACCCAATCTAACATATATTTGGACCTGGATTTTCCAAGCCAAATGCATTCCAAAAACACGCTCTTTCTCTTTCTCTGAGGGATCACGATTCTTCGCCATTGAATGAAGCAATGTGTACACGTACTGAAAACGAACAGCAGAATACGTGCAGCAACGTTTTAGAACTTTTCAAGAGGCAAGGATATGGAATATTCAGACTATTCCATTATTATGAAACGACCACTTTGCATTCAAAATGGGGTGACAGACAGAAAAAAAGTTACCTTATTTATATTTCTTGACGATAAGGGACAATAATTTGGTATATGCCGCAAATTATAAAACTCCAAAGTTTTGGTGAGATTTGAACCTAAAACTTGGTTTGATTTGGTTTGTTTGGTATTACCGTCCTTATCATCTGCCATGGTCATTTAAGGACGGCGTTATACGGGCCGCAAATTTTGCCTCGCAAGGGTTCTTTAACGTGCAGCCGGGGGGGGGGGGGTCTAGAAATTTTTTGGCGTCGACTACAAAGGTCATTTTGCGCCTTTTACACAAGTTATAACAGCACGCAGCCCGGGACAAACACAAACATCCATGCCCACGGCGGGATTCGAACCCGCAGCCAGGCGGACTCGAGAACTAGAAAGCCTACGCCCTAGCCCTCTCGGCCACCTGGCCGGCAACGTGCAGCCGGCAAACGACTACAAGGACCAACAGGTTTACTTCCCTTCCGAAGAAAGTGCGTGATTTTAGGATTTTCCCCCTGAAAAAATCCTCGTCGTCCTCGGCCGAGGTCGAACCCGCGTCCTCGGGCATCAGAGGCGATCACGCAACCACTGAGCCACCGAGGCCGATGAACCTCAAACTTGGAAAATCAACATCGTTTGGAATCTTTCATTAAATTGAAATGAAGTTGTATGTTCATTTTAATTGACTTACTTGTGGAAGCATAAAATGTAACTATCAGTGTAAATTCAGGTAAATGAGGTAAGGGCAAACTAACAAAACCTATATTGGGTTGAAGACGTTTATTTCAAACGGAATAGGCGTTTATGAAGCTTTCCAAGTAATTTGATGTTTGTTTTCTAGTTGTTTGTTGGTGTTTATCGACTTCAAGTGATTCCAATCAAATTCTTTGACATTCAGCATACGTACCAATGACTTGACCCGTAAAAAAGCCATATATGACATTCCAGCAGCAAAGTTCGACTTGCCGATATCAATACACGCTTTTTGATGCGACATGCTTTGTGATTTGTGAATTGATATGGCATATGCAACATGAAGTGGAATTTGTTTTCGTGTGCATGCCACATTTGAATTTTTGTAGTTAACGAGAACGGGGAAATGGGAATTGACCCATCATACAGTGTTGGTCCGATGCATTTTGCAAATTTTACCAACACGCACAAAAGCAAACAGTTTGGTATCGCGTTGTCGACACTCGGTGTACAGACGATGTTCATCACTTCACCAAAACTTCCGTTGCACAATCCTTTTAACGTCCATTAGTTTAGACGAAGCATTACCTTGCAACTTATTGCCAACTACAGATAAGAAGGGAGACCGTGAACTTCTTCAGATGATGCCTCCCGAGCAGTGTTGTTATTGTGTAGAGCAGCAATGAATGTAACAGGTACGAACGCATGATTCGTTGTGTTCCGAAATTTCAATGTAATGGCGTTAGAAAAATGGGCTTTCTCGTTAAGACTGTAACTTACAAATCTAGATTTTAACAGAAAAAAAGTCACCTTCACACACTTCACCAATTGCGAGACGATTGAGTAGTTCACGAAAAGGTGCCTGGTTTTCACATAATTGTTGTTAAATGAAATACTTTTTTCAGTTGTTGGTAGACCAATTTGCCTTGTACAGCAAAAGTTGATGATGGATTCGGTTGCTTATGCATATGTATGTGTAAGACCAATAGGAAGCAACTGATTAAAGTCGCCCAAAAGCAGCAATGCATATCTGCCAAGAATTTCATGTCGTTTTTCTGGGTTTCCTTCACGAAGTCGGTTGTCTATATTGCCCAGCAAATCCAGTCCAAGCAGTGACAATTCGCAACAACAATTAGCTTTACTGACTGCATTGACAATTGAAATTCGCGTTCGGCTTCACCACATAGCACGGACATGACGGACCTCATCATGGAGCTCAACCAGAACGTTTATTACTGTTCAACGACATCACATATGTCCGTTTTTTTTAGTACAAACCACCTTCAGGCACCACACTAAAGTGTGTGCGAGATTTGCCTACTATTGGTTTAGTGGTTTTAACGTGATGACGTTACAATGGTGACTGATACAGGAGTTAAGCTCGCTTCGCTCCCTCCGCTCCAATAATAGCGTGGCATAAATGAAAAATTTCAAATCTAACGCGAAGTATATAAAAAGAACGAAAAATACGTAGGTCAAGGTCACTTCCCGTGCTCCGTTACACATAGAGGAAGTGACGTCCTCATTAGACTTGACGAAGTGACCACCATGTATTTATTTCTATACACGTGTTTTTTAGCCGACTTCAAAAAAAGGAGGTTATCAATTCGATGCGTATGTATGTAATATTTTTGGAATTGCACAATATTCACATATGTTAGTCTATGTGGGCTTTTAAACAAATATGCCAAATTTCATAAGTGTGTGTATGTATGTTTGTCCACGTATTTCTCAGAAACTAGAAAACAAATTGCAATAATTCTTTTTTTTATTGGATTAAGTATCTTTCATCTTAGGGATAAATCCAAGTTTCATCAAAATCGGTTCAGTAGTTTTCAAGATATGGACTTATATAGCTAGGCGATAGTGAAAGTTTCATTAAAGTCGTTTTTTTTATACTCTGTTTAATCTTGTATATATATAGATAAACATTTTTGTTGTTAAATTAGCGTTTTTCATTATAGGATATTGAAGAAGTTTCATTCGCAAATGACACAGATGTTCAGCCGTAAGAGCGGTTCACATTCAGCGATTTCGCGTCGAATTCGCCGTATCTGGCGCATTGAACGCGATTTTGGTTGCCGGAGCCGTTTCACATTGTCACGTATGAGAAAGCTGTGCGCAGTGGAAAATAAACTACAGCAAAACACAGTAGGTAGGAAATAAAAGAAGTCGGTTTAATTTTCTAAAAAGCAAAATACTAATGGTTAGAATCTTGCGAATAGCTGATCGCAAGGACAGCGTCCACCACAACCACAGCCAGAGTAGTGGGGACGATAGCTAAACAAACTAAAATTACACAATCTATAGAAGAACCCGTTATGATTAGCCACTTACGCTATACAAATCTCATAGGGCTGTCACTTGCGCCCATATACACATACAGGATATTTGGCCTCCTTTTACTTGAAGGGTCGGCCAAATCAATGTACACAATATATTTAATAAATTGTGGAATTCTGTCAGAAGTAGAAACAATCGTGGTCTCAATTCTACCGCAGGGGTTCCAATGTCCCCTCTATCAGTAAGCGGCGACGCCTCGGCGTTTGATACCCATTAAGGGATTTATACGTACTACTGTAATAGAGAAAGATAAAATAATATTAATTATCTCTTCTTAAAGTAGAGTAAAAAGGCACTCCCTAGATCCAGAATTTAAAGTACTCATTTAATCTAAAAGCTCAAATAGTAATAGTAAGATTTACCTGGACTATAGGTATGAGAAGCCTTCAAACGTAGATGGTGCCCAAATCATCTCTATAATAGGCAGTGAGCCCCCAGGGCATAATGAGCAACAGCTCGGTTTCGGGAGAATGAGTTATTAATGAACTGCTATGAATAATTGAGAGCGCTAGGGACGAACTACGCGCTCTAACTAACACCAAATAACGCAGCGCAAATTCTAATGCATTAATAGGCTGCCGGACTATCGCAGTGGCTCGAAGGAGCGTACTAGAGCCGCGATAATGACAATAAAAAGCAAAAGAATACTCACAGACGCAGAAGCTAAGCTGGCTGACGCTCTCGTTTTGGTTAGCAAACCGTTCAAAGGTCTCAGCTACTGACTGGACCTGCTTGTTGTCTGACACGTTAGAAATAGCTGAGGTCGAAGCGGTTAATGGAGTTGGCGAAGCTACGACAGGCCTAACCTCATTATGGCGACGCAAACGTGACTCGCTGAGGCGCTGCAACGTGTTCGACGCAGTGGGTTTTTCCGGCGGCGAAATATGCTGCTTCGCGCGGAACGCAGTCGCTTTGGCTTCGTTTCTCTTACTCCTATATTCTCGAGAAACACTCTTCTTGGCCAACAACGTAGGCCTAACGTTCGAGCACTTTGTGGTCGTGGCGGGTTGCTCGTCGTCGACCGTCTCGAACGCTGGATTCCTCCTAACTGACCTAGAAATAACGTTCGTCGGTTGTCTCGTCACTTCCGCCTTCGTCTTCCTCTTACGTCGCCCTCTTTTCCTCTTGCTCCTTTGATAACCCTTCCCGATCGCATCAATAGATGGCGCAACTAATAACTGGGTTATCTTTTCTTTAGCCTCGCGATCAGGATGCGCTGTCAGCTTGCGTGACACACATTCAGCGAATTCGCGACAGAAAGCGGGTTAGAGCGGACAACGGCGCGGGTTTTCGAATTCCAACCGTGTTGAAATTTTCAGAATTCGCAGCCAATCAGCTACGAAAGAGCATCTCTCCAGTCCCGGAATCCATACCAACTGTTTCAAACCCATCTCCGCCATTCGGAAATTTGCCGATAGCGTCTTTACCGTGCACGTGTGCCTCGTTTTCTTCACTTTTCCTAATTAAAAAATATAATATATACTGTATACGATGCCAAGAAAGCCATGCTATCACGATATACAGAAAGATAAATTGAAAAGGGAAGGAAAAATTCCACGACCCGGATTCGAACCGGGGACCATGCCTATCGCTGGCACCGCTCTAACCAACTGAGCTACCGCAGATATGAACAGCTTTGCTGTTACAAGATATCCAAATAAACTTCATTGAAGCCACAACGCAGTAACTCAATCGGCAGAGCAGGCCCCGACTCGAAGGTCAGGAATAATCCTTACCGTTTAACCATCAAATAAATTGATGAAAATAACTCAAATTTATCTTTCGAAATATTGGAGTGTGTCTTCAGTTACTATCTTACATTTGAGTTATTTTCATCAATTTATTTGATGGTTAAACGGTAAGGATTATTCCTGACCTTCGAGTCGGGGCCTGCTCTGCCGATTGAGTTACTGCGTTGTGGCTTCAATGAAGTTTATTTGGATATCTTGTAACAGCAAAGCTGTTCATATCTGCGGTAGCTCAGTTGGTTAGAGCGGTGCCAGCGATAGGCATGGTCCCCGGTTCGAATCCGGGTCGTGGAATTTTTCCTTCCCTTTTCAATTTATCTTTCGAAATATTGGAGTGTGTCTTCAGTTATTATCTTACATTTGACGATATACAGAAGTTGACTCAAAAGTAGTGGCCGACTCGGGAGAGGGGGTTAGAGTTTGACGAATTCTGGGCGAAGACTATTTACCACAAGGATATATCGCAGTTTATTAAGAGAAAAGAGTGGGAAGAAACATCAGTACGAATTTGAATGCCATAGACAGTGTGCCACCTGCTTCAGCCAGTGTAAAATTATGGCAGAAAAATTGGTGATACGCGTACTCCTTCGTCATTATTGGCAAACGGGGACCAGTGCGCGAGCAGCAGCCGCCGAAATTTGCAGGGTGGAAGATCAGGGTGTGACCAATGAACGGACAGCACGACGGTGGTTCTCCCGCTTTTCGTCTGGGCCTGGAAGATGTGCCAAGGAGCGGAAGACCCAAAGAAGTGGATGACGCAGCCCTACGGCAACAAGTGGAAGCCAACCCAGGCAGCACCAACCGTGGACTAGCGGCGGGTGAAGGTCTTTCGTCAACTGCTGGAAAAAATCGAGTTTCTGACACATCCCGCATACAGCCCCGACATGGCACCTTCCGACTGCCATTTCTTCCGGTCCATGGCGCACTTCCTGCGTGGACGGCCCTTCGCCAATGTCAGTTAGGTTGAAGACGCCATGCGGACTTTTTCGCCCAGAAACCGGAGGAGTGGTTTCGCGAGGGCATCTGCCAACTGGCTGATCGTTGGATGAAGACCTTCGAACATGATGGACTCTACTTTGAAGATTAGCAATGAGTGGTTCCTGTCTGGTGCCCATTTAAAAGTTTGCGCGGTGATCGGCCACTACTTTTGACTCAATCTCCGTATATACACGATGTCTAGAAAGCAACAGACACTGGATGAAAGAACGACGGAGTTCGCCTAGCTAGGGGGGGGGGGGGGATGGGAAGGACGCAGGCTGAAAGCAGGGAAGGAAGTTCGTCTAGCCCCTTCGTTCCCGCTGAATGTGAAAGGGCTCCGCATTTTACCACGCGCGGCTTTGTGACGCCTAGAAAACATCTGGATTCGGGAAAACGCTTCACTCCGCGAAGTCGCCGAATGTGAACCGCCCTTTACTGTGATGAACCATTAAGACGTGATCATCTTCGCGTATCTTGCCCGTTAGTGAGAACGAACGATGCGGCTGAATCCAGATAAGTACAAATACTGACAATGCTTTATTAATTAATAATTAATAAAATGCACAAATTGATTATAATATTATTATAGGCATTTTTCCGCGTAGAATAGTGGGAGAACATATGATAGCAAATCATGCGATTTTTGAAAGTGAAAAGTTCTGAACAGCGTTCCGCAATTTCCCGAGTCGGCTGGGCCGCTCGTAGCTGCCATCAGACGGCACGACGTCATTATCGGTTTAGCCATCGTAGCTGCTATCAGACGGCACGAAACTATATTTTCTCTCGCGTGAATTACATAAAAATTAGTATAAATGAATTATTTTGTTACGTGGAGCAGATACAATAATAATAATCTAAAAAATCAAGGTGGCTGGCCTGGACAAAACAGTTGGGAAATGTATGCTATTCTGAACTTTTACCCTGTATTTATTTTTTATTGCCTGGTTTCTTCGGCGCTTCATATGAGCTAATCGTTCAGGTAGCTCCTGGATCACTCCAAAAATATTTGGCCGTCGAAGAGTAGGGACAGCATTATGCTTCAAGTAATTTATTCGCTTCAAGTTCAAAAATTTTAAAACTATCGGATCGATAGTGAAGCATGAGGTTTCGAAATGAGCAGAGCAAATATTTGAGTACTCTGAGGGGCGCCAATTTTCTCTTCGTCGAAAGTGGATTCTTATTAATTCCGACTTAGGAAACTTACGAAAAGATAAACTTTTACACACATACACGGAACAATTGGTACGCATGAATTAATTTAATTAGGGATCTGTGTGAAAGAGGTTATCTCTAATGTTTATGGGACTAGAGCCTAGTCTAAGCGTGACGTCGATCTGAGACAGTCAGCTGATACAAAATGGAGCGCGCGAGGGTGAATACCGGAAGTGCCATTTTTCAAACTTTAAATGCGCAATTTTCATATTGGGCGTATTTTTTTCTTTAGTCGCCAGATGGCGCAAAAGACAGTGTAGTGGGTTGATTTCTGATTCATCCTATAGGATTAGTAATAAAATCGCTGAAATAATTTCGATTCAATTGATTTCTTTATTTGATTTTCACCTCAACATTTTAAACTTTAATAAATAATTAATTTCTATAATGATTAAAAGCAATTTTTATATTATGTAGTTAAGATCTCCCGACCATTGCTTAAGTTATATGAAGTTTGTTCAATAATAGTGGTCTTCAGTTTAATCATCATTTTGTGATATTCTGGGAAAATGTCACAATAAATTGACTGACTGCTTTTAACGTCCCTTTTATCGACGTCATACAACCTGTGACAATAAAGTTCAGTGAATGACGTCAAATTGCTAATGGTCGTAAGGGTGCACCATCGTCGTATCCTGCCCCAGACAGGACGAGACATGTTTAAACAAATTTGAGAGAATCAGCGCTGCGAGTGTGTTTATTGTGTTTAAACAGGACATTGAAGAGAGAAGGCGTAGTACGCGCGGTCGAAACCCAAAATGGGTCAGCGAACGAAAGAGACTCATGAAATGATGACAACAGTTTACAAAGAAAGTGCTATTACTTTGAAGTGTGTTTATGAGTGGTTTAAACGGTTCCGAGGAGGCCCGAACACTGTAGAAGATGCCCCTCGAAGTGGTCAGACATCCAACGTAATGTTACGACCCAACTGAAGGCTATCCCTAAAACGACTACGCCAGGAGTTTCCAGGACTTGTACAGGCGTTCCCAGAAGTGCATTACCATCGACGGGGATTACTTTGAAGGATAGTAACTGCTGTTTCATGTAAGCGAGCAATCCACTCTCAATATGCCATCATTCACCGAACTTTATTGTCACAGGTTGTACTATGTTTATATCAGGATGGCTTATAAGGGCCGCAAAATTTGCCTCGCAAAAGTTCTGTGACGTGCAGCCGGCAAATGACTACACGGGACCTCGGGTAGGACCGAGAACATGCGCTCTCGGGTATCAGAGGCGATCACGCAACCACTAAACCACTGAGGCCGATAACAATAAATTGATAATAATTTATGTAAACGGATTTAATTATTTTAATTATACCGTTATTCAACAAATCGACATTTAAATTATTACATACGAGATAGATAACTCTAGTTCTCTAGTTGTAAGTTCATGCATTGATATAGTGAATAAGTATTTTAATATGATAGAGGACGGAAAATCGTCCCCCCTCCCGTTTCTCTTGAGACGCGAGCAAGAGAGAGAAACGGGGGGGGGGGGGGGGGGGTGGGGAACCGAAAAAAGACAACAATGCTTAGGAGAGGGAGAGAAGTGAAAAGTTCCAGCACTGTCACGCAAGGTAACCTCTTATGAAAGAATAATACCAAGGCTTTTTCTATTATTTCATGAGAGAAAAGTGGCTTGAAAATGAAGTTCATGAGCATAATGTTTCTCTGTCAACACACGATCCGATTGCGGTATATTTCTTAACCATGCTTCACTTTTAACTGGATTGCTTGGAGTTCTAAAGAGTTTAATATTCGGATCGATTTATAACCTGTTTTGCAATTCGCCATGAAACAAGTTTTTCACGGACTGTTGGAAACAAAAACCTTAAAATACTGACAAAAAGTTCAGTCAATAAGTAGAAAGCCTATACTAATCCATAGTGAGCGATAGAATTCCTCCCCACTACCGTGTTCGCAGCGCCGCTTTATCGGCCAGAGAAAAAAATGACTAAAGCTCTTAACACGGGATTTTCCAACCTGAGTAGAAGAAGCATTGATGAGATTCAATAACATGGCTATCAACACAGGACTCTTAAATGACTAATAAGAGAGCGCATTGTATTAAGACCTTGAACATTCTTATTTCCCTTTCCTATTCTCTCTAAGTTTTCAAATGTCCTCGCCCTCTAACAAAATTTCAGGGGAATGACGAAAAACATTGGGCCTGCACTCCATAAACATATTTTTTAAGACAGTAGTTCGTCTGCAGTTGTCGTTGCGATTTCTTCGCGCTCAAGCGCAACAGCAGAATCACAAGCAAAGACCATTGGCAAATCAAACCATGACGTCGCAAAATATCCACGCAAACAAAACTCCACAGAGATGCAGGAAAAATAAATTATTACTATTTTTTTTAGTAGGAATCTCCCCCCCCCCCCCGCCAGCGCCCCTATACGGCCAGGAGAATCTACAAAAAAATCTTGTAACGGGGTATCTCTTACAGGGACTGAGTCTATGAAGGAGACAGAGAGAGAGAGAAAACTTGGATTTTAGTACTTCCTTAAAAAAACAAACAATTTTTGTTTCACTGAGCCCCACCCTCCCCAGTTTAGCATTTACTGAAGCCCTTTACAACGACATCCTATATGACGTATAAAACATGCTCACCGAATATTTCAATTGTAACGGATTTTTAAAATTTGAATTTGAAAACAATTTTCCGTTTACATACACTGGTATCCATAAATTTAGGGATTTGCAGAATGGGATCGTTCCGCACATCCGGTCAGCACCAAATTGGTCAGGCTGCTCTCTTGGTCATGTAAACACAATCAAACACAAAAGTGGTAGCACCGCTGCGGACGGAACAACATAAAGAGTGCTTAGACATCCCTGACACAAAAATTTGTAGCAACCCCCTCCCCTCTAGTTTTGTAAACTGTAGGGGACGTTTAGTTTGCTGTGTGGTCCCTCCATAACCTGCTTGCATGCTCAAAACCAAGGTATCCTACAATGGTTGGAGGATGTTATTCCATTCTTAGACCAATGGCACACACAGAAACGACACGCAATGTTAACGAAGTGGAAAGTGGACGACTCATGCTTTTGATGTCGTCGATTGTAGCGCATGCGGCGGCTGCCAGGGGTATCGCTTGTACAGGGTGTAAATGTACGACGTTTCACAAATTTAAGGATATGTAGAGGATGATGTGGTGAACATTTTTTATTAATAAACCCATAGTCCCAAACGAAAAGCGACGGAGCGACAGCTTGTTTGATGTCCTGGTTTGTCAAGCATTGAACTAGGCACGTTTACTACGACGTCCCCTGTCATTGCGTCTTGTAGGCCTTATGCAGACTGTCAGCTCGTTCGTTTGCTTCTTTTGTGTTTGTTTATTAATTGTTTTGAAACCTTGTACGCTTTATCACTGAGATTGTTGTACGTATTTCCTGATGTTTAATTGTAATAACCTCGGTGAGGAAACCAAGCTGTTTCCTCACCGGTTTTTTTTGTTTTTTTTTTTGCTCATCCTTTTTAAAAAAATTGGTATTCAACATTTGTAAATTGTTGTTGTTTATTGTAATTTATTGTTCCTTTTCCTATATTGCTTTTTTGAAAGCTTTAAAACTTAAAATTAAAAAAAAAATACGTAATGCGGCCAATTTACATCACTGGCAACTCACCCGCCTTTATCCTACCTTTCAGCAAAAGTGCTGCACCTGACCAATCATACAACGGTCGCTGGACGGTTCCATTGGAAATACGTTCGCGCGTTAGGTTTCACGCTCGAAATTCCAATGCAGTGACAACACAGTAATTCAGAGAGCCATTCCACGGCTTGACGCAAAACAGAGCATCAAACATGCTGTGGCTCCGTCGCTTTTCGTTAGGGACTAAGGATTTATTAATAAAAAATGTTCACCACATCATCCTCTACATATCCTTATATTTGTGAAACGTCGTCCATTTACACCATGTATGTTAACATTGTATCTCACGTGTATTTTGATGTTTATTAAAGCATTCTGTATTAATAAATATTAAATAGTAAAAAAATAAAATTATATACGTACATAACACACTTCGATTACAACCAAAAGTGTTCAAAATTACTATTACCGTATGCGGCAAAATAAACAGAAATTATAAAACGTTTATTATCAGTTTGTTGAAAAACTTTGGGCAATAGTAAAGAAGAACATTGCTGCTGGCCGACCAGGCACTAAAGACGCATATAAAAAGCATGCTGATGAAAATCTGGGACGCGATTTCTCCTGCGCCGTGTGAGTCACTAATTCAGTCAATGCCTAGAAAAGTGAAGGCACTATATGAAACCAAAGATGGTCCAACAGCCTACTAATAAATTCCAAGCGTTTCAGAGGAGGTAAAAATTATTGTTTCTTTTCATGTTGGGTGTTCAATGTAAGTTTACAAACACTTTCAATAAAACTATTCCATTAATTTGTGAAATGATTTTTGCAGTATTCCATTAATTTGAAACGACCACTTTGCATTCAAAGAACGGTGACAGGCAGAAAAAAAGAGTTATCTTAATCATATTTATTGGGGATAATGCTGAAATAAGGGGCAATAAATTGACTTATGCCGCAAATTATAAAACTTCAAACTTTTGGTGAGATTTGAACCTGACACTTGGAAAACCAACATCGTTTGGAATATTCCATTAAATTGAAATGAAGTTTTATTCATAAAGGTATTCATGTTAAATTAGTTAAAAGCCTAAACTTCGCTCCAACTTACCAGCAAATGAAATTGATGGCTTCCTAGTTTATATCTCGAACTTTCATTTTAAATAAAGTTGCACGTTAGCGTGGAGTTGTCCTTTAATATTGTGTTTCTTGATAGGATATAATCATTTCGAGCAATCCATTCTACTAGAAAATTTTACAACAAAATTTTAGAAACTGTTGAACAAACAAAATTATTGTTAATACAATTCAAAAACTGTAAAACAATCAGACGGATCACATCTTTGCTCTAAGGCAAATCTTTGAGAAATCCTGGGAGTATGCAAAAGAGGTCTACACTTGCTTTGTGGACCTCGAAAAAGCATATGACAGGGTTCCTCGGGAGAAGCTCTGGCAAGTGTTGCAAGAGTATGGAGTGGATGGGCAATTACTGGTTGCTATCATGTCTCTGTACGAAAGCTCTGAGATGTGTGTCCGGATAAATGGCATTAAGTCAAGACCGTTCACCGTGGGTGTAGGACTCCGCCAAGGGTGCGTACTGTCGCCCATCTTGTTCATTATCTTTATGGACTGGATAGACAGGGGCAGCCGAGGCGATGGGCGTGTTTGTGTGGGCGACTGCCTGGTGGAGAGGTTGCTCTTTGCGGACGACCTTGTCCTGCTTGGGTCTTCTCGCGCGAACCTTCAGCATGCACTAGACCGGTTTGCAGCCAAATGTGAAGAAGCTGGGATGAAGATCAGTGTGGCTAAAACCGAAGTTCTGGTTCTTTCAAGACAGCCTGCTCAGTGCGCTCTCCATGTTAGGGGAGCCTCATTGAGACAGGTGGAGAAGTTCAAGTATCTCGGGATTGCATTCACGAGTGATGGACGGCAGGAGAAAGAATTGGATGCTCGGATCGGTGCAGCAAGCTGTGTCAGACGTGAACTGTGGCGATCCGTGGTAACGAAACGAGAGCTGGGTAACAAAGCCAAGCTCTCCGTCTTCAAATCTATCTTTGTCCCCATTCTCACCTATGGTCATGAGGCTTGGGTAATGACCGAAAGAGTGCGATCGCGGGTACAAGCGGCCGAAATGAGATTCCTGAGGTGTGGCAGGTGTTACGCTACTAGATAGAGTGTACAGCAGCACAATAAGGGAATCTTTAGGTGTTGAGCCGCTACTTCTCCGCATTGAGAGATCTCAGTTGCGCTGGTATGGCCACGTGATACGGATGCCGCAAACTAGTCTTCCTAGGCAGTTGTTATTTTCCAAGCCGGTGGGTAAGAGACCAAGGGGTCGGCCTAGAACCAGGTGGCTAGACTACATGGAGAATCTGGGTTCGAGTCGCTTGGATATTACCAGGGAGGACATGCGCCTGATGGCGGAAGATCGCGATCGCTGGAGATCCTCCATAGGGCTGCTGCCCCCGCGACCCTAACGGATAAGCGGGTTTGAAAAGTAAGTAAGTAAGTATAAAGCAAAACTTTTATGTAATACGAGAGGTGTCCAGAAAATAAGT
>JAHWFO010075605.1:0-24384 GCA_023313115.1 Rhysida immarginata | reverse complement strand
ATGTTTATAGCAGGGCATATTAATGAGAAATATCTCATGACCAACAATGCAAGGCAAAGTTTGTGCAACAATAGGTAAAAACATTGGTATAAACACGCAATCCACAAACACTAGACAGAGATGAACAATATACAGGGTGGTCCATAAATCTGCCCCCCCCCCTTTTATTTTTTGAACCGAAGCAGATATGTCAATTTTGATGAATCCAATGAATAGGAAGTTGTGAGTGGCCTATCCCATGGTGCACTTTTCATCATCCCAAATATGCAAATTAGGACACATTCAAAATTTATCTCAAAAACCGTAAGGGGTAGAAAAAAAAACCTAATTGCAAACTTGTTCAGCATAAAAAAACAAACACAACAAAAAAAATCATCCAAATCGGACCAACGGTTCCCAAAAAAAGTTAATTGCAAATGCTAATTGGCACTCACATTGCATTTGCATCTTCTTGTCCCCCCCTGTTGGGTTTTATCCACTAGCCCTTTAAATGCTGAAGCTTTTTGATGAATGGGGAAGAAACTGCCAAACAAGTCTGAAAAATGGCAGAATACAGTAGAGAAGAAATGGTTGCTATGGTTTTATGTTTTGGATTTGCACATAATTACAAAGGTGCAGCCAGGGAATACCAAGTAAGATATCCCAATGCTAGAGTTCCCACTTCTAAGACAGTTCGCCAGGTTGTTCAACGATTTCAGCAAACAGGAAGTGTCAGTCATCAGACCAAGCAAGGTAGACCAACAACTGTCACATCAGAGGACTCCAGCACAGCCATTTTAGCTGCTGTTTATGCTAATCCTCATTGTAGTACTCGATCAGTTGCTGAAGAAGCTGGCTGCAGTCATCAATCAGTATTAAGATTACTTCATATGCGTGGATTCCACCCTTATCATGTCCACTGCCACCAAGGATTGAAGCCAACAGACTACGATTTTCGTCTTGAGTTCTAAATCGCATCGACGATGACCCAAGCTTTCTCAATTGGGTCTTGTGGTCAGACGAAGCCAGCTTCTCTCGAGATGGTCTGGTTAATAAACACAATCTCCATTATTGGGCAACAGAAAACACTAGATGGTTACGAGAAGCTGTGCACCAGGTGAATTGGAGAATGTCTGGAGAAAGTCTGGTGTGGAATCATCAATGGTGGATTGGTTGGTCCATTGTTCTACGAAGGGACGTTGACGGCTGCACGATACAGAGACATGATAATAAATGTTGTAGTGGCAGAATTTGCAGATGAGCTTCCTTTAGCATCACTTCGAAGGGTATGGTATCAACATGATAGGGCTCCAGCCCATTCAGCGGCAGCTACTTATGATCATCTCGATGGAATGTTTCCAGGTCAGTGGATCGGCCGGGGTGGCCCAATTCATTGGCCTGCACGCTCACCAGATCTTTCTCCTAATAACTTCTTTTTGTGGGGTTAACTTAAGGACAATGTTTATGCCACTCAGCCAACTTCTATGCTGGATTTGCAACAGAGAATTCAGACTGTCTGCCAATCCATTACATCTGATATGGTAACAAGAGTGATGGCATCTTTGAAACTACGTGCTCAGTTGTGCATTGGTGCTGAAGGGCATCATGTGGAACATACCCTTTAGAGTGTTACCAACATGATTCGCTTTGGTTTGGCCCAGTTGGCTTTTTTTTAGTTTGAGATGGTTATTTGCTTTTTTTAACTTTTTTTGGGAACCGTTGGTCCGATTTGGATGATTTGTTTTTGTTTTGTTTGTTTTTTTATGCTGAACAAGTTTGCAATTGGGTTTTTTCTCTATCCCTCACGGTTTTTGAGATAAATTTTGACTGTGTCCTTATTTGCATATTTGGGATGATGAAAAGTGCACCATGGGATAGGCCACCCACAACTTCCTATTCAATGGATTCATCAAAATTGATATATCTGCTTCGGTTCGAAAAATAAAAGGGGGGGGACAGACTTATGGACCGCCCTGTATATCTCATGACCAACAATGAAAGGCAAAGTTTGTGCAACAACAGGTATCAACAATGGTATCAACACGCAATTCACCAATAACAATGAGCACAAAATAATGATGCAATGATAGAAAGTTCATTTCAAAGGATTATAACAATGAACATAAAATGATGATGCAATGATAGAAAGTTCTTTTCAAAGAATTATAGCAATGAACATAAAATGATGATGCAATGATAGAACATTCGTTTCCAAGAATTAGTAGCAATGAACAGGAAATGGATATAATAGACGATATAGATAGGGCAGTCTCTCTCGATGAGGCAAAGGAGATACACGTATCTTCGTTCAGCACCCTAACAAGCGTTCAGACGATTGGGTAAAGTGTGTATATGTTTCTTTGTGTTTGTGTGTGTGTGTTTGTGTGTTTGGCACGTTTTAGCAGTGCATAACCTATTACAGTGTATTTCCAAAAAAACACATCAGTTTATTTAACTTCTTGAGATTGTTCTGTTTACCTACTGTGTAATTATCCCGGGCAACGCCGGGTCTTCTGCTAGTCTATATATATCAAGAAGGATGTCTGTTTGTGGGATTGTTTGTTTGTTTTTTATACAAATCTACAGTTTTATTCCGACCCTTGATAAAATTTCTCTAACATTACCTTCAAAGCATGAGGAAGGTCACTGTCTACCTGATTTCGAAAAAATAATAACTATTGATAAAAAATTGATATTCATGGTTATGGCAGGGTATATTAATAAGAAATATCTCATGACCAATAATGCAAGACAAAGTTTTTGCAACAATGGTATCAACACGAAATTCACAAACACTCTGCACGGACCAACAATATATATCTCATGACCAACAATCCAAATAAAAGTTTGTGCAACAATAGGTATCAACAATGGTGTCAACACGCAATGGACCAACAATATGCAAGGATCAACAATGTATGTCTCATGACCAACAATGCAAGGCAAAGTTTGTGCAATATAGAATTCAATGCATAGATTTCCTGTTATTCAGGCTTTTCTTAGAAAAGAGAATTCTTAGGACTTAACAATTTCCTGAAAATCATTAAAAATGATCAGTAACGGGACATAATGAGTTAGCAGACTATTAAGAAAGAGTGAAAGACGATAGAGGAAGCACTCCTTAAGCACCATACTGTATTGAGCAAATGGTAAGCAAGTAAATAGAAGAATCGGCGACCGCTAGACTACACAAAGTGATGAATGGCTAATTTTTGCTTCAAAACATCGAAAGAAGAAAGGAAATTGCAGCAACATCAAGTGTACATACTAAAGTAAGATTACGTGAGTAAAAAATTATTTAGACTAGAAGGCATCCTTGGAGAGGTCCATCCATTGTGAGCCTATAAAATTTTTTTTTCGCTAAATCAAGTCCCGGTATATCACCTAGAATGGATTTTTTCAGTGAAGAGGTAAATTTCCTGTCTTTCGGATTTTTTTAGAATGGATAGTCCCTTCAATCTATTATGTAGTGATTGAGTTATTATTTAACAAATTTGGAGGGTTTAATTTAGCTTTTTGAGGTTGTTCTGTTTACCTACAAGCGTAATTATCCCGGGCAACGCCGGGTCCTCTGCTAGTCTTTCTATAAATATAAAGAAGGATGTTTGTTTGTTTGTGGATTCGTAGGTTTGTTTCTTATACAAATCTACAGTTTTATTCCGATCTTGATGAAATTTTGCATGCTTGACCTTCAAACCATGAGGAAGGTCACTGTCTACCTCAAATTTTGAAAAAATAATAATTGTTGATAAAAAAATCGATATTCATGGTTATGGCAAGGCACATTAATGAAAAATATCTCATCACTAACAATGCAAGGCAAAGTTTGTGCAACAATAGGTATAAACAATCGTATAAACACACAATTCACAAACACTCTGTACGGACCAACAATATATATCTCATGGCCAACAATGCAAGTAAAAGTTTGTGCAACAATACGTGTCATCAACGGTACCAACACGCAATGCACCAACACTATGCAGGGATCAACTATATATATCTCATGACCAACAATGAAACGCAAAGTTTGTTCAATTTAGATAAGGTTTAATTTATAACAGTGCATAGAATTCTTGTTATTCAGTCTTTTCTTAGAAAAGAGAGTTCTTATTACTTTATAATTTCATGAAAATCTTAAAAAATGATCAAAAACTGGAGATAATGGACAATTAGCAGACTATTGAGAAAGAGTGGAAAGACGACAGAGGAAGCATTCCTGTCACCGTCTGCGATCGCCAACTAGCAGACGAGAGCAAATGCGCAGGTACTGTCTCGCCATCCAGCGACGCGAAATTAAAAAAGGACGTCGGCTCGCTTGCTGGCGAAAGGCAGAAGCGTTTTAATAAACAAAGGCGGAAGCGGCGCAGAAAAAAAGCGCGTGAGCGAGGGTCTTGAGCGGGTATTTTTGGAACGGTACGAGAAGGTCCCATAAAAAGTCTCATCAAAGATAGAACTTTGAAACTGAGTATGCGCGACCCTCTCAGTGAGTTTTCGCTATGTGAATGAGCGAGTGTCTCTATCCAAAGACGCGAGGATTCACAAGCAACGCTCAAGACCGACGACGCCAGCAAGTGCTAATTAATGTTACTGAGACTTTCACAGGAATAATTCTCTACAAGTCGACAGCGATATCGCCTGGTGTTTCAGCAACTGGTGAATCGAGACGAGTAAGCAGCCGAGTGAACGTGAGTGACGAACGGGAGCCCACTACGGAGAGTTCGAGTCCGTCGCCACGTCAGCAACCGCCCTCCATCGTTCTACCAGCCATTCCACGGAGCGTGAATCCGGTACGCACTTTGGTGACCGTAGTAGGTCTACGACTGGACGAAGTGATACAAATTATTCCTGACATTTTGCACGAGGAACTGGGACTGCAAGACCCCACCGTGGTGGTTTTACCTTGGACTTTTGATGGCTGGATAAGGGAAGGACTAGGCCACGTCCTCCCTTACCACACGTGCGTACCATTCCGCATATCTTAAGCTATTTCGCAAAGCTGTAATATCTCTCCACGTTCATTAAATGTTCCTCTCCCGCTTGAGAACCCGCCATCTTTCATTGGCATTATTAATGAAATGCGGTGAATGGGGGTTAAGCTCCAGGCTTAACTTTACGTGCTTTTTTGTTGATGCGTCGTAAGCTTAATATTAAAATTAAAGATTCCGCAGTAGAGGGAAACGCAAAGATAAGTGTGAGCAGAAGCGTTCAGCCTCACCTTCGCTGAGCGAGATTCACTATTAACGATTCACGTTCAATTTCTTTACTACAGACTGCGCGATTCCTTTGGCAAATAAGCCCTCTGCTGTGCCTACTGTCCGCTTCCCACGAAAATGCCCCTGCGTCCCACGAAAATGATAGGGAACACAAATACGAAAATGCATGGAGGGTAGGCAGGGAAAGCAGCATCTGGAGCCTGCTGTTAACTTGCACGTGATTAAGGTTCCCCCCCCTATCAGTGCTGTGGACGCATTCACGACTGCAGCGCGCGCAGTCAGCACTTTCAACAAGGCAGGGGCATTTTCGTGGGAAGCGGACAGTACTTATGCTGGGTGCCCACTTAGCGCGACCATAGCGCGATCCTATCGCTTTGAGTCATATGCGCATGCGCAACAAACGCCAGGCGATCAATTCGCTTCTCGGTGCCCACTTGGCGCGACGGCCGCGTGACTGAATGCGCATGCGCTATCTACGCGATCATTTCGTTTCCCACTTCAAGATTTCGTGCTTCCAAAATCAGAATTGGATATTTCGTGCATACAGAATTGCATATTACTTGATATCTTCAATCAAATTTTCCGTAGCGATATCCGACCATCTCGAAGTAGGTGCTGCCATGATTGCATGTGCCACGTGATTCGAAACTGTTTTCTGATTGGGTGCGATGGAGTCGCGCGATCGAAAAGCTCTGGCATGCAGAGCTTTTCAATCGCCTTAGATGAGCCACAGAATCGCCCTCGTGACGTCACTCTGCGCATGCGTGCTTCACAAAGCGATAGAATCGCGCTACCGTCGCGCTAAGTGGGCACCCAGCATTAAGCTGTATGCAAAGCGACATACTATTTTTCAGCCACCGACAGGCGAGGAAGAAATCCCTTTGACGTGGGCCGACAATGAGAACGATTTACGGAGAAGAATGTTCACTATCAGTCTTTTTTTTGTGTGAGCCGATTTTCCACTGTAAATTAAGGCCATCAGTGGACAATGTATTTTGTAATAATATGTCATTGCTGGAATTTAACTAATATTAATTAATTGTAATTTCTTTCCATTTAATGACAAGCAGTAAGGTCCATTTGAGGATTTCGTGGGGGGATAGTTTTATACTGTTTCGTCTCATTTTTCGTATTTTTCATGGAATGGATAGTCCCTTTGCTCTGTGTTGTATTGATTAAGTTATTATTTAACCAATTTGGAGTTATAATTTAATTTTTTGAGACTGTTCTCTTTACCTACAAGTGTATTTATCCCGGGCAACGCCGGGCACTTCTGCTAGTCTTCTATATATATAGAAGGACTAGCAGAGGTACCCGGCGTTGCCCGGGTTAATTACACATGTAGGTAAAGAGAGATAGATCTCAAAAAATTAAATTATAACTCCCACTTGGTTAAATAATAACTCAATCAATACAATATACAGCAAAGACACTATCCATTCTACGAAAAATACGAAAAACAGGTAGTCCAGGTGATATACTGGAGCATCACCAGATGCCTTGACTTGCCTTGCCACTGCGGAGCATCACCAGATACTTTGGACTCAAGTTTTTCTTGCCCTTGACGTAGAAGCTCTTATACCCTGTTGCTCTATTCAAAACTGCCGTTGTTCAGATGTTTCAAACGCCCCTATAGCTTTTTCTGTTTTAGTTGCAGAGTTTCTCTGACCAATACCCCTTCTTTCTCTTTCCTTTCCAGACACATAAATTTTTGCCAGTCATCTGGACGTTTGATAAGGAGCTCAACGGAGACACGCCTGACTCCTATGCCTAATCAATAAACGCTGCCTTATTAATGTTCTGTCACTGCATATTCACTTTATACTCATTATCAAAAATTCTTGGACACGAACGTTCAGTCAACGCATTGTCAGCATTTTAGTTTTCAAAAAATACACTTTCCCACAGAATAGAGTCAAAATATATTTTTAGGAAATGTTTGGACCTGCTGTGCTACCAAATAAGCTAGGTGATAATCCCAGCGTGATAATTAATACAGTAAAAATTCTTAATAAAAATTTGAAAAAAATATTTTTAAAGGCTAAGAATGGATGGAAAGGATGCCACTGCTTGCCACTCACGTAATCTTACTTTAGATGTACACTTGATGTTGTTGCAATTCCCTTACTTCTCTCGATTTCCTGAATCAAAATCGGCCATTCATCTCTTTTTGTCGTCTAGCGATCGCCGATTCTCCTATTGAGCTGCTTACCATTTCCTCATTACAGCACGGAGTTAAAGGAGTGCTTCCTCTGTCGTCTTTCCACTTTTTCTAAATAGTCTGCTAACTTTCGATTATCTCCAGGTACTAGTCATTTTTAAAGATTTTCAAAAAATTGTTATGAACTCTATTTTCTAAGAAAAGCCTGAACAACAGGAATTCTATGCATTGTTACAAATTTTGCCTTTCATTGATCCCTGCCTAGTGTTGGTGCATTGCATGTTGACACCATTGTTGATACGTATTGTTGCACATACTTTTCCTTGCATTGTTGTTCTTGGGACATATCTCATTAATATGTTCTGCCATAACAATGAATATCGATTTTTTTATCGATGATTATTATTTTCCTGAAATCTGAGGTAGACAGTGACCTTCCTCATGCTTTGAAGGTCAAGTATGCAAAATTTCATCAAGATCGGAATAAAACTGTAGATTTGTATTCAATACACACAAACAAATCCGCAAACATTCTTCGTTATAAGGGTGAATACAAAAGTCTGAACCCCCCTTTTATTTTTTGAACCGAAGCAGATATGTCAATTTTGATGAATCCAATGAATAGAAAGTTGTGGGTGGCCTATCCCATGGTGAACTTTTCATCATCCCAAATATGCAAATTAGGACACATTCAAAATTTATCTCAAAAACCGTAAGTGATAGAGAAAAAAACTCAATTGCAAACTTGTTCTGCATAAAAAAACAAACAAAACAAAAAAAATCATCCAAATCGGACCAACCAATCACCCACAATCACGTGGTGACCTGTTTGTAGCTTACAAACAGTCACACTGCACAATGAAAACTGAATGTTAATATTTCCACCATGTGCAGCATGCAAATCAAAAAATTAACATAAATTACCATACTCACATTCACTTTCATGCGGAAAAGCAAATAAAAGGCATGTTTTAGCACACAGAAGACAGAACAATTCCAGGATGGCTAGCTACACTGTTCCGGAATTGGTCAACATGATCTTCTGCTTCGGAGAGGCAAGGAGAAACCTACATGTGCAGTTAGGTTGTATCGAGACACATACCCTAACGAACGCCATCCATCTCGTCAAACAATGCGTCACATTATTCAAAGATTCGAGGCTACAGGGACTGTTAATGCAGAACGAGGACAACCAAGAGCACAAGGAGTAGAGTATACAACAACACTAGTTCTGGCTACAGTTTCTGCAAATCCCCACACAAGCAGCAGAGCAATTGCTACAGATGTTGGGTGCCATCAGAGAACTGTTCTCAACATTCTACATGCACATCATTTTCACCCATACCATATTCATTGTCCACAAGAGTTACTGCCATTGGATTATGTTGCTAGGGCCGCCTTCTGCAACTGGCTACATACCTGCCTGGATGACAATCCAAACTTCATTCATGAGGTGTTGTGTACAGATGAAGCCCAGTGCACCAGGGATGGAGTTATCAACAGGCACAACCATCATCATTGGGTAGACGAAAACCCACGATGTCTACGAATCGATTACGCAGGGGAGAGTTTTGCTTCTTAGGAGCCGACGGCCTCTCTCGGGTCGGCTGCTCCATCATACAGGGTGTTCAGAAAGTCTGGTAACATGGCAGATATCTCAAGCTGCCAGGTGGCGTGGATTGTACAACGACACTGTGGTTGGACCGTATTTTTACGATGGAACACTGACTGCAGAACGCTACCGGGCTGAAATTCTCAAGGTGGTAGTCACAGACTTCATTGACAATTTGCCATTGGCCTCGTATCAGCGCACGTGGTTTCAGCAGGATGGAGCTCCTCCACATTACGAGTTGGTCGTTCGCGAGCGTCTAAGTGAGTTGTTTGGACAACAATGGACAGGCCGAGAAGGACCAGTTCATTGGCCACCCCGCTCCCCTGATTTTACACCACTTGACTTTTTCTTGTGGGGATACCTGAAGGCCAAGATTTATGCTACGCAGCCCGCCTCACAATAGGATCTGGTTCAACGAATCCAGGAAGCGTGCCGAGGGGTGACACCAGCCATGCCCCGTGCCCAATTGTGTTATGGTGCCCACGGTCGTCACATCGAGCATTTTGTTCATTAACTTTTTTTTAAACTGTTTTAAGTAAATTTTTGTGCAGTGTGACTGTTTGTAAGCTAGAAACAGGTCACCACGTGATTGTGGGTGATTGGTTGGTCCGATTTGAATGATTTTTTTCTGTTTTGTTTGTTTTTTTATGCTGAACAAGTGTGCAATTGGGATTTTTTTCTCTATCCCTTACGGTTTTTGAGGTAAATTTTGAATGTGTCCTAATTTGCATATTTGAAATGATGAAAAGTGCACCATGGGATAGGCCACCCGCAGCTTCCAATTCATTGGATTCATCAAAACTGACATATCTGCTTCGGTTCAAAAAATAAAAGTGGGGTTCAGACTTTTGTATTCACCCTATATATATAGAAGACTAGCAGAGGACCCGGCGTTGCCCGGGATAATTACGTTTGTAGGTAAACAGAACTACCTCAAAAACCTAAATTAAAGTTCCATATTGGTTAAATAATAACTCATTCACGACAATATAGAGCGAAAGGACTATCCATTTTAACCCTTTACTGCCTAAAGTACTTTCCAAAGGACAGATTTGAAAAATTTCCATTATAATTTTCCTATACCTCACGCTTACCACGATTGTCCCCTGTCAGTTTAAAAGGTTTGAAAAGTACTCTTCATTGCCGCTAGAGGGCAAAAGTAGGTGAGTCACAAATTTATAAGTTTTGAAAATGGCAGCACCCTTCAGATTCAGCACGCAGTAAGTAAAACATCAATATTTTATAGTTAAATGCGAAACTAAGTATAATATTTTTTATAATTCAAATTATAAATGATCAGGGGAAAGTCTGTAGGCCATGTTTTGTTGACAATTTTGTTTCTTTGAGAAATTATTGCGCATTTTATTTGATTGCCTTTTAAAAGGACACAGGTCATATGAAGGAAAACTTATGGAAAAAATAGCGGTCTTTTTAAAATGACTTTGATCATATATGGGATAAAGTTTGATTGATGTAAAAGAGCGGGAATTTTACACTTAGTAAAATGGTTTATTCTGAATTATTATATTTTATGCTTTTTTCAGAGGTTTTTATGGGAGGAAAAAGCCATCAGATAATATACTTTTAGCCCCTATACCAGACACAGATTCGGAAAATGATTTCGTAGCAACAGATAGCGAAGATGACGGTACGGACAGCGATGGCAATTGCGATAACGGAAGCGACCATGAAGAAGGCAACGAAGATCACGCTAGCGGAAATGACAGTGACGAAATTGCTGACTTGAACTAGCCAGGACCAAGTAATCAAAACACCAAGAAAAAGAAAAAGAAAGACTTCATGTGGAAAAAATTCCACCCGCAGCCATCAGGTGTTCAAAACAATAACACGGAGTTAAAACTGCTTGATAGATTCGTAAGGCCCAATAGTACTCCCTTGACATACCTTTCTCTCTGTTTTGATGAAAATATCATGCAGCATATACTGTTCCAAACCAACCTATATCGCATACAAAGAGAACTGAATGGCACAAAACAGGCACCTCCTATTTCGATGGAAGAACTGAGATTGTTCCTTGGTTGCTTGCTTTACATGGGCATAGTACAAATCAGTAATAAGCGTAAATATTGGAGTGCCAAAAGTAGGCAGGAAGTTATAGCGAGCAAGATCACAAGAAACAGATTTGAATATAATATACGATTTTTGCACTTCAATGATAACACTCAACAGAAGGAGAAAGGTGAACCAGGATACCAGAAGTACTATAAAATTCTACCTCTCTTTGAACTCTTGAACACAAAGTTTCAGGAAGTAACTGAACCTGAATGCGTTCAGTCAGTCGACGAGGCAATGATAGCCTTTAAAGGAAGGTCTCCCCAGGGAATGAAAGTTTACATAAAAAATAAGCCAATCAAGTAGGGATATAAACTATGGACACGGGCAGGGATTTCTGGTTATGTGTATCAAATGGAACCTTACGGGCATGCTTCTGGGGTCAGCCAGAACCTACAAGCTTCAGTTTTGGCGAATCGGAGAGTGTTGTGTTACGGCTAACGCACAGCCTTGAGCCCGGACATATCAAAGCATTTGATAATTACTTCTGATCGCCCGAGCTGCTTCTGGTACTCCGAGACAAGGGTCAGAGTGCTATATGTACTTTACGCAACGATAGAACACGTGGATGTCCCCTGTTAGCAGAAAAAGACCTGAAGAAGAAAGGGCAAGGATCGTTCGATTACAGAGTTGACTCTGAAAGGTCAATTCTTATCTGCAAATGGTATGATAAGCTTTCAGTCCTCCTTGGTTCCAACTTTCAGGATGCAGAGCCTGTTGGAGAATGTAGAAGATGGAACAAGAAAACCCGCGAACATGTCACAATTCAACGACCAAATATTGTGCCTGTGTATAATGATTCCATGGGTGGCGTTGACAAATCGGACATGCTTGCGAGCTTGTATAAACCGAATTTGAAATTTCGAAAATGGTACATGCGCACCTTCCTACATCTTGTTGGCATTGCTGTGACGAACGCATGGCTTCTTTACAGACGAGACGGAGGCAAATTGCAACTCGCTGATTTCCGCTTGGAAATTTCTCACAGTTATTTGGGTGGAGGGCAAGACACACCTTGCATTCAGACAAGAGCTGCTCCCAGTAACGGTCCTCAAGCTCCTCTTCACGATGGTTCCGGAGATGGTTCTCAGCATCCTCCAGTGTCAGTAAAAAGGCGCAAGACCTCCAGTAGCCCGCCAACGCAGTTAGATTCGATAGGATCGACCATTGGCCAGAATTAGTCGCGGAGCAGCAGCGTTGCAGAGCGAACCAGTGTAAAGCAAAAACCAAATTCAGATGCAGCAAATGCACAGGAATATTCTTGTGCGTCAACAAGGAGTATTTCGTAAATTTCACACTGGGAACTGTAGTACAAAATGTACGAAAAAAATAGTTTGTGGAAATTATGTAAACACTTCTTGTTTGTTCCACTGAATAAAGTCTTAGAAAATGTAGTATTTCATTTTGTGGTGTTTTATTTTGCATGCCCTATGTCCTTTTAAAAAGACAAGTCAAGTCATTGCCATTAACTGCCCACTGTCCTTTATATTATACGTCCTTAAAAATAATAAATAAATAAAAATTTTAAGAAAACAACACTAAACTCTTGTTTCTTAATTAATTCTAAGTTACTATACCAATTTTCATATTTGTGCGATAATCGGTTCTCTTCTGGGCATTAAAGGGTTAAGAAAAATCCGAAAGACAGGAATTTACCTCTTCAATGAAAAAATCCATTCTAGGTGATATACCGGGACTTGATTTACCGAAAAAAAATTTTTTAAAAGCTCACAATGGATAGACTTCTCCAAGGATGCCTTCTAGTCTAAATAATTTTTTATCACGTAATCTTACTTTAGATGTACACTTGATGTTGTTGCAATTTCCTTTTTTTTATGTCTTGAAGCAAAAATTGGCCATTCATCACTTTGTGTAGTCTAGCGGTTGCCGATTCTTCTATTTATTTGCTTACCATTTGCTTAATACAGCACGGAGCTAAAGGAGTGCTTCCTCTATCGTCTTTCACTCTTTCTCAATAGTCTCCTAACTCATTTTCTCCAGTTACTGATCATTTTTAAAGATTTTCAAGAAACTGTTAAGTAGGCTACTAAGAATTCTCTTTTCTAAAAAAAGCCTGAATAACTGGAATTCTATGCATTGAATTTTATATTGCACAAACTCTGCCTTTCATTGTTGGTCATGAGATATTTCTCATTAATATGCCCTGCCATAACCATGAATATCGATTTTTTATCAATAATTATTATTTTTTTGAAATCTGAGGTAGACAGTGACCTTCCTCATTCTTTTAAGGTCAAGTAAGCGAAATTTTATCAAGATCGGAATAAAACTGTAGATTTGTATAAAAAACAAACAAACAAACAAACAAACAAACAAACAAACAAACCCAGAAGCAAACAAACAAACATCCTTCTTTATAATCAACGGGAAACAAACTCTTGTCCACAAAATAGATTTAATAAGCATATACGTATTTCGACCTTATTAAAGTCATTATTCAATGCCATATGAATAATTATTCTATGGCATTGAATAATGACCTTAATGAGGTCGAAATACGTATATTCTTATTAAATCTAATTTGTGGACAACTGTTTGTTTCCCGTTGATTATGTCCCTATCCACAGTTATATCTCGTTTCTCATCCTTTATATATATAGATGTTTGTTTGTGGGTTTGTTTGTTTCTTATACAAATCCAGAGTTTTATTCCGAACTTGATGTAAGTTTGCATACTTGACCTTCAAACCATGACGAAGGTCAAGTATGCATACTTTTAGATTTCGAAAATATAAAAAATATCGATATTAAATCGGTATTCATAATGATGGCAGGGCATATTAATAAGAAGTATCTCATGACCGACAATGCAAGTAAACGTTTGTACAACTTCATGTGTTAACAATGGTATCAACACGCAATGCACCAACATTATGCAGGGATTAACAATATATATCTCGTGACCACGTTCAATTTGTAACAATGCATAGAATTCCTGTTATTCAGGCTTTTCTTAGAATTGAGAGTTCTTAGTACTTAACAATTTCTTGAAAATCTTTAAAAATGATCAGTAACTGGAGATAATGGACAGTTAGCAGACTGTTGAGAAAGAGTAGAAAGACGACAGAGTCAGGAGTCCTTTAACTCCGTGATGTATTGAGCAAATGGTAAACATGTCAATAGAAGAATCGGCGACTGCTAGACTACAAAAAGTGATGAATGTCCAAGTTTTGCTTCAAGACATCTAGAGCAGAGTGGGAATTGCACTCATGCTGATACTGCGATGATTGAACGTTCGTTTACAAGAATTATTAATAATGAGCGTAAAATGATGATGCCGTGAGAGGACTTAAATAAGGCAGCGTCTATTGAGGAAGAAAAGGAGTCTCACGTGTCTCCTTGAGTTCCCTATCAAATGTCCAGACGACTGGCAAAAATTTATGTCTAGAAAGGACAGAGAAGTAACGAGTATTGGTCAGAAAAACTTTGCAGCTAAAACAGCTATACGGGCATTGGAAACATCTGAACAACGAGAGTTTCGAATAGAGCAAGATGGTATAAGAACTTCTACAACAAGGGCAAGAAAAATTTGGGTCTAAAGTATCCAGTGATGTTCCCCGGTGGTGAAGATGGATATCATTTTAATCTGAGACAAGTCAACAAGAGGTTAAATAATGTCCCGGTATATCATCTAGAATTCCTGTTTTTCGGATTTTCCTTGGAATGGATAATCCCTCCGCTCTGTGTTATATTCATTGAGTTATTGTTTAACCAATTTGGAGTTATAATTTCAGTTCTTGAAATTGTTCTTTTTACTTACAACTGTAATTATCCCGGGCAACGCCGGGTCCTCTGCTAGTCTCTCTGAACATATAAAGAAGAATGTTTGTGTGTTTTGGGGTTTGTTTGTTGGTTTCTTATACAAATCTACAGTTTTATTTCGATCTTCGATGGAATTTTGAATACTTGATCTTCAAAGTATGAGGAAAGTCACTGTCTACCTCAGATGTCGAAAAAATAATCATCATCGATAACAAATCGATATTCATAATGATGGCAGGGCATATTAATGAGAAATATCTCATGACCAACAATGCAAGGCAAAGTTTGGGCAACAGTAGGTGTCAACAATGGTATCAACACGCAATGCATTAACACAATTCAGGGATCAACAATATATATCTCTTGACCAACAATGCAAGGCAAATTTTGTGCAATATAGATAAAGTTCAATTTGAAACACTGCATAGAATTCTGTTATTCAGTCAGGCTTTTCTTAGAATTGTTCTTAGTTCTTAGTACTTAACAATTTCTTGAAAATCTTTTAAAAATCATCAGTAACTACAGATAATGGGGAGTTAGCGGACTATTGAGAAAGAGTGGAAAGACGACAGAGGAAGCAGTCCTTTAGCTCCATGCTGTATTGAGCAAATGGTGAGCATATCAATAAAAGAATCAGCGACTGCTAGACTACACAAAGTGATGATGGGCCAAATTTTGCTTTAAGACATCTCGAGAGTACAGTGGGGATTGCAAGAACATTACGTATACATCTAAAGTAAGATTACGTAATTAAGAAATTATTTAGGCTAGCTGTGCCATACTTGGAGAGGTCCACCTTTGTGAGCATTTAAAAAGTTTCTTTCGAATTTTAATTATGAATTTTTACTGTATTAATTGTAAGCGTTTTTATGTATTTATGTTTAAGATATTGCAAAATTTAATCAAAAAACAGAGTCCGAGCCACGTCGGGCTTATCACCTAGCTTATTTTGTACCATAGCAGATCCAAACATTTCATAAAAATATATTTGACTATATTCGGTGTGAATGTGAATATTTTGGAAACTCTGCAGCTAAAACCGAAAAGGCTACATGGACATTGGAAACATCTAAACAACGGGAGTTTCGAATAGAGCCGGAGGGTATACGAGCTTCTACGTCATGGGCAAGAAAACGTTGGGTCCAAAGTATCCAGTGATGTTCCCCGGTGGTGAAGATGGATATTGTCAAGTCGAGAAGAGTTTAAATAAAGTCCCTGTATATCATCTAGAATTCCTGATTTTCGGATTTTTCATAGAATGGATAGTCACTTCGCTCTGTGTTGTATTGATTGAGTTAGGCTATTATTAAATTAATTTGGAGTAATAATTTAACTTTTGGAGATTATTCTGTTTACCTATAATTTTAATTATCCCAGGCAACGCCGGGTCTTCTGCTAGTTTAGAAATAAAATAATCCGAAAATAAAAAAAGCGAAGCAAATTATTTTTTAAATCTTATAAATAAGAAATATTAATAATAGTAAGAAGAATTGGAATGTAGTTAATCGAATTCTGAATCGAAAAGCAAGTGATGGCCATAATGTAGAACAGATAAAATATAAGGGTAATATTTGAGGGTAGCCCAGAGAGTATTTGAGAGAGTATTAAGTATTTGAGTATTCCACCACAGGTTTTTCTCCATCCCCAATAATGGTACGAATGCGAAACCTGAGATATGCACCCTTTGAAGTTTTCTGAGTGGGCGCGCAAATTTTCCGTTTCTTCCGACAGATAGCGTTCGGGTAGCAGTGGAACAACATGGCGTCTGTCAGTTATGTACGTTACAAGTAGCGTGTTATCATTGAATTTCTCACTGCAGAGCAAGAAACTGTTGGAAGTTTTCACAAACGCTTATGTGCAGTTTATGGAGCAGTCGACAGAAGTATGGTTAATCGCTGGGCACAGAGGTTGAGGCCATCAGAAAGCGGTTCGGCGGAGCTCCAAAATTTGCCGCGGACGGGGCGGCCATCCTCGGCTGTCACACCTGACAAGATGCTGCGTGCTGATGCGCAGATTCGTCAGGACCGACTCAGCAGTTGGCACTGGAGTTGTCAATCAGCAAAGGAAGTGTGGGTGAAATCATCCGAGCTCTTGATTATATAAAAAACGTGTTCACGATGGGTTCTGCGCTGTCTTGCAGAGGTACATAAAGCTCTGAGAAAAAACATTTCATCTGGGTTGTTGCAACGTTTTGAAGCTGAGGGGAAAACGTTTTTGTCCCGGATTGTGAGAGCTGATGAAACCCGGGTGCACCATTTTGAGCCCGAAACAAAACGAAAATCGATCCGCACACTCCACAGAAGAAAAAATTCAAACAGCTGCTTCTGCTGGTAAGGTCATGATCAGTGTGTTTTGGGACTGTGATGGACTCATACTCATTGATGTGATGCCGAGAGGCAGCACCATTAATTCTGAGGCATATCTGAACACATTAACCAAACTCAAGAAGCGCTTCCAGCGACTTGGACGCCATAAAAACCCAGCTGATTGATTGCTTCAACAGGATAATGCTCGCCCTCACACAAGTTTGAGGACGTCGGAATACATCACGAAACAGGGTTGGACAGTGTTACCCCGTCCACCCTACAGCCCTGACCTAGCACCCTCAGACTTTCAGTGGTTTGGGTCATTGAAGAATGTCAATCGTGGAAGATATTTTGAGGATGACGAAGAGGTGATTCGCACAGTGAAGATATGGCTGTTTGAACAGAACAAGAACTGGTACTGATAGGGCAAACATGCCCTTGTGTGTCGCTGGAGGAAGGCCAAAGAAGGGGACGGGGATTATGTGGAAAAATAGGGAGTATAGAAGAAACATCATTCTTTCGTGTATATAAGTTTCATTGTGTTCAATAAATAATTGTTGAAGAAAAAAATTGTGGTGCATTACTTTCTAGGCTACACTCGTATAAGCAATATATCTATTACGTTTGCTAAATATTTAGAAGATATGCAGTCTCAGAATTTAAACTTTGATTAAAAAACTATAGATATATATAACATCTCTAATAGTGCTTATTTTTTTGTGAACGAGTTGTGATACGAGGTTAGCCCAGAAAGTAATGCACCACGATCTTTTTCTCCGTCCCCAAGAATGATACGAATGCGAAACTTCAGATATGCATTCTTTAAAGTTTTTGGAGTGTGCGCCAAGGTTTCGTTTCTTCGCGTCTTTGAAGTCTTTGAAGTTTGCGTCTGTTATTGATGTACGTTACAACCAGCGTGTCGTCATTGAATTTTTCACTGCGGAGCAAGAAACGTTTGGAATCCTTCACAAACGTTTATGTGCAGTTTATGGAGCATCAGCAGTCGACAGAAGTACGGTTAGTCGCTGGCCATAGACGGTGAGGCCATTAGAAAGCGGTCGGTGCGGCCATCCTCGGTTGTCACACATGACGTCGGAATACATCACGAAACAAGGTTGGACAATGTTATCCCGTCCACCCCACAGCCCTGGCCTAGTGCCCTCAGACTTTCACTTGTTTGGGCCATTGAAGAATGCCATTCGTGGAAGACATTTTGAGGATGGTGAAGAGGTGATTTCCACAGCAAAGACATGGCTGCGTGAACAGAACAAGGACTGCTACCGACAGGGTATACAAGCCCTTGTGTCTCGCTGGAGGAAGGCCATAGAACGGGACGGAGATTATGCGGAAAAATAGGAAGTGTAAACGAAACATCATTCTTTCGTGTGTATAAGTTTCATTGTGTTCAATAAATAATTGTTCAAGACAAAAATTGTGGTGCATTACTTTCTGGGCTACCCTGGTATAACTGAAAAAATTATGAAAACATGGTAATAGTGCATGTGGCATTGACTTAATTTCCATTCAAGTAGTTAAAAAAGTTCTGGATCTGTTAATAATACCGTTATGTACTGGTACTATTCCAAAAAAAAAGGAAGTCAGGGAAACTAAATTATATCTTTAAAAATGGAGATAGAATGGATCCTAAAAATTATAGACCCGTTACTGTGCTTCCAATTTTTTCAATAATTTTTTACGTATAAATAATAATTATTATTATTGGAGATGATTCTCCAAACACGTCAGGTAATGATTTTTCTATAGAAAAATGGAAGGAAAAATTCTGCGACCTGGAATTCCCCAATTGGTAGAGGCGTCGACCATGACAGTCGCAGAATTTTTTTTTCCATTTTTCAAAAGAATAATTCTTTTACGACCTAGCATGGTTATTAAATAATAAAGTTCACCCATTAAAGCCGCAGACTTCTTTCATGAAACCGGAATAATTTAGAAACACTTGAAAAGGAGAGACTTCTTTAGCTGTTGAGTTGGATCAGCCAATGGGATGGCCTACAATCGACGCAGTAGAGTAGGCCTTGATTAACCGACGTTCCGTTTTATCTAACACGATATCACAAGAATATTGCACTTTTTTATGCTAAAACATTCTAAATGCTGCGTTGTGTTGTCCCGTTGAGAAATTTTTCAAATAATAAATCTTAAGATAAATAATTATTACTTTTCACTTATAAAGGTACTTATAATGTAAAGACAGTTTTAAAAAGTAATTTAATTTAAAATATTTTAAAATAAAAATATTCATTATGTTAAAATAATACATAATAAAGTCTCACAAATAAAATGTAGTTTCAAAAGGATTGTATAGCAGAAGGATATTATTTATTATTATTATTATTTAGACAGTATTTTGGATGACCTACAAAAATTAGGGATCCAGCAAAAAAACTCACTCTTAAAATGCAAAGGAGGAAAACAATCCTTATACTCCCAGGTAAAAAACCCGCAGATTAAAAGCACAAAAGCGGATATATCCCACAAATAAACCCTTAATTTTAATCTCATTTTTATAATTATACATTATTTTTATGAAATTATTTGAAAATAACTGTTTTTTTATTCTGGATTTACTGAAGTTTTTTTTTTTCTTATTTCGACGGGAGAGGGGTCTTTTAAATTTTTTTTCTAATATTAATTTACAGAATTAATTAATTGGTGATCGCATTGGCCATAAATTTTTTTGATTTTTTTGATGTTATAATTTAAACTTATAATGCATTTACTTATATATTCAGTTATTTGATTATTTATTTAGTTATTTAAATAAATAAATAATAGGATTGGTTATTAAATGTGTAGGTTATTTTTAAATGCATTATAAATTTAAATTATAACATTAAAAAATTTGATGGCCAACTCGATCGCCAGTTAATTAATTTGGTAAATTAATATTAGAAAGGAAATAAAAAACACCCCCTTTCCAACTGAAAAAAAAAAACTTTAGTAAATTCAGATTAAAAAAAAGCATAAAAAACAGGTGCTTAAGAATAATTAAATCAGAAAAATTTCACAAAAATGCATTAAATAAAGTTTCGTTTATTTTCATTTATAGTCCTTCTTGAAAAAAAATTTCCCGTTTTTAAAACGGGATTTAACCTTCGTATTTATCCAAGGATTAGATTTACATGAACATTGTAATTCTGCAAAGAGTGCTCTGAATACTTCTGCAAACCATACACATTCGCTATGTATTTTATTTCCTTAATGGAAAAAGGTTTTGAATAATTCAAGCTAATTTTCTCGTTTTCAGTGGAAATCTTTCAGTGATTTTAGTCTCCGTTTAGACCAATCGGAAATTAGACCAATCGGAATTTGGACCAAACGGAATTTAGACCAATCGGTATTTAGACCAATCTGAATTTGGCCAATTGGGATTTAGACCAATCGGTAATTGGACCAATCGGTTTTTGGACCAATCGGAATTTGGACCAATCGGCGGTAGACCAATCGTGATAGACCCGATAATTGTACTGAGTTGGAAACTTGAGCTTTATGATGTTTTTCTATCAGGTCGTCTGTCTCTCTCTCTCTCTTGAAATCGACAGCACTTTCAGCCATTGTTGACTCTCGAAACTCCCGCTCACATGTCTCCTTTCATCATTCTCCTTTGACTTCTCCTTTACTTTGCTCTGCGCGCCACCACCGCAATTTCGCCTGCCTCGTCTTTGACGCTTCATTTTTAATTGTTCTCAAGAACAAACCTGCCAGGAAAAGATTGCGCTTTCCTCACAGGATGGTACCAAGCTTTGCTCCTCTCTTAATAGAGCCTTTTGCCCTCTCAGACGCGTGCTGATATCGCAATCCGTGACACATAGGGTGAAATTACTTAAAATACTTCGTAAAACTTTTGATTCGTTATAACTACTACAATAAATTTGACATTTAAAACTGAGTTCTACCACACTGTAATAGGAAGGTCACAATTACAAAGTATATCCCTATCTTTATGACAAAGGGAAGGTTTAGTACCAGCCACAACTGATCCCCAGTTGGACATAAAGCTTTGACCCAAGCATTATTGACATCAAAAGTGCTGTTTTCCTTCTCGTGTACACAAATCTACAGCTTTATTCCGATCTTTATGAAATTTTGCATACTTGACCTTCAAAGCATACAGAAGGTTACTGTTTACCTCAGATTTCGAAACAATAATAATTATCGATAATAAATTGATATTCATAATGATGGCAGGGTATATAAATGAGAAATATCTCATGACCAACAATAGTTATCAACAATCATATCAACACGCAATGCTCCAACAATATATATCTCATGACCAACAATGCGAGGTAAAGTTCGTGCAATATAGATAAAGTTCAATTTTTAAGAATACATAAAATTTCTCTAATTCATGCTTTTCTTAGAATTGAGAGTTCTTAGTACTGTAACGGCCAGTTTTGGCGTTACCGATCAGTCCTTCTCTTTCCCTTTTTTTCTTCCTCCCAACTCTTACCACTCTTTTGTCTCTTGACATCATACGGAGTGAAAATGTTTTATTGACGTCAATGATAAACGGACCTCCCGTTGTAGAGAAGAGAACAATAGTCAAGTCCAACAATGGTATCTAAACAAAGGATAGTTGTTATACGAGCTGCGCGTCGTTAAGAAAAGGACGCAGAAGAGATAGAAAAAGAAAGGCAGCATGAGAGAAGAACGACGGCCGCCATCGGATCCAGAAGAGATCGAACGACGACGGTCATCAAGTGTAGACGAGTAAAACGAAAGATGCATGAAGAATTCCTTTATAAGAGACAACATTGATTTCTAAACGCCCCGTTTTGTCGTGTGACGACGGCATAGAAATGCAACGGAGTCATGGATGATAGAGGATTTCTCATCTTGTTTTACTCACCGTTATCTTTTGGTCGAACCAGAACGTTATAAAAGAGAAAGACAGATGGGTTCCAACCAGAAATCAAAAGATATTAAATCAAGATCATCTGGTATTAAACGTATTATTCGGGCCATAAGTTCTGCCATCGGCTTTTCTTTATTTCTTTATTTGTATCCCTTTACAGAACAATCCAAGCTCGCAAAGAGGAAATCAGATGTCCGATGAAACCCAGCGCACGCCCGTTTCCTTCTGATGGCAATCCCGCTCCATGCGAGGCGATACTCAACTCAAAGAAAGTCGAGGAGACGCTCAATGATATCGTTGGTTCCGTAAGATTTTCCTAGCGCAGTAAGAACCCCTACTAACATGCTCAAATTCCAGTCCTAATTTTGGATTTGGGTCTTCCCCTCCTTTCCCCTGTTATTCTCAAGATAGTTTTAGTATTTCCCGTTCCCCTTACTGTTGCTTAATTCTTGATTAGCCGGTAGTGATTAAAACTGGTGTACAAAAAAAAAGGAGCGCGTTGACATAATTGTCGCAGCCGATGAAACCCTGAAAAGATACAAAGATGTAGAAAAGAGAAAAGAGAAAGTGATTAATAAACGAACTTTAAGAGACGATTTCTTTTGTAACTTACCTGTAGACTCTAATAATAGTCTCGGCTAAACCTGAAAAATAAGAAAAAAGGATTTCCACGCGTGAAGAAACATTAGTCCCACGAAAAGTGTGTGAACGATAAAAATAACTTTTACTTCTTTGTCCTCTTTTATGTTTAGAACAATCTCTTAAATATTTTGTCCAGAGATTTCGGTTCGTTATCATTGTAAAAGAATTTTTAACCAATGAGTAAGAAAATATAATTTTTTTTTTCTCTGAACGCCCGGAGGCGAGAAAAATCCAGTGATCAGAAAAAGATATAATTGTAAATGCCACCCAGGCGAGAAATTTGCAATAAAGCCCCGGATTTTTTGTCAGACATAGTTGTCTAACGAGATTCTGATTTATATTGCAACAGGACAAACAAATCCTCTACGTTGCGATTTATTTACTTTTCTTTTCTTTTCTTGATCTTATCTTTGTCCGTAGAAACTGAGAAAACAAAAGGGAAGTACTGCGGATTATTCATATTTGCTTAAACTAAATTTGTCTACTTATAACCTAAAGTCTCTCTGCTAATGCTTTGTGTTGTTTTTTTGTGTTTAGGAAGAGCTCTGTACGGGGGAGTGTTACGTCATTGAAGAGGAAACGAACCTCACGCATTTTTGCCCGTTACAGAGGCTCTTTTCTTTTTTTTTCTGACAAAAAATATTATATATATTATGGAGAAATTTCTCCGGATTTTAGTTGCCTTAGCTTGTTGCCCGGGGGGCAGACAATCTCTCTTTGCCGGTTCAGGAGTTGAGCGATTTTCATTTCCATTTAAGTAAACTTTACTACTCCAATGCTTTCTTGGAGATCATTAGTCGTGTTTGTCTTCTAGCCTCATGTTTTGTTGAATTTGTCTTTGGGGAATGGATTTTTATTTAGGAGTCCCTAAATTTTCTTGTTCTGGGATTGGTTGTTCTATCGACGCTAGCGCCTGGTACTTTCTTGTTAAGGCCAGAGAAGCCAGTAGAATGTTGACCTGGCGGAGAGTCGATCGGCATCCTTCTCCCCACATTAGATTGAATAGGTTTTTCTTTTTTGCCTCCTACCTCCCGAAATTTTTCTCCGACATTTTTTTTTGGTCTACGTTGGTTACCTGAAGAAGCCTGATCCTTGTTAAGGTTAGAGAAAACCAGTAGGAACTTCTTTGGGGAAACCATTAGGCTATTGAGAAAGGTTGGTGTGTCTTGGTAAGGGTTGTATTTATAATTTCTGTACTTTATTATTGGGTCAGGGTTGGTTGGTGGAAAACAGCACGGTCTTTGTTAATGAAATTTTAAAAAAGGAAATCTGTTACCTTTTTTTTAGAAGTTTATAATGGAGTTTTAAAAGAAATGATTCTTACTCCTGGAGGTGGTTTCTAAGAGAAATTTTATTTTAAGAAAGAAAGATCGAACAAAAGACAAGGAAAGGTACCAGAATAAGATAACTAATTTGTATCCTCCTGAATTGATGAGGGTGCCAATTGTAATTTTGTCTGATTAATAGAATTAGCAGAAAGCTATTTGTTTTGGTAAACGACGAATTGGACTCTTTTGGATTACGTCAGTGGCCAAGGGGTTAATGTTTCCCTCCCCTATTTGTGTCAAAAGGGAAACACAGCGCTCTCCTTAGCGCCCATTTCTTAGGTTTAGCATTTGGTCAGTCGCCATGCTTAGAAAGAACTCTTCCGAACCTTTCCCAAAGGTTCTTCGTCGAGTGGGGGAGGACTGTAACGGCCAGTTTTGGCGTTACCGATCAGTCCTTCTCTTTCCC
>JAHWFO010075594.1:0-11124 GCA_023313115.1 Rhysida immarginata | reverse complement strand
CTTTTGAAATCGAAAGTTAATGCTTGGAGCAGTTTAATACAATCGTAAGCGGGGCACTACGATGCGCTTCAAATTGCCCCGCTTGTGTATGATTGTGTAGCCAGAGTAAATTCAAAATACAGCCTAACAGAATATTTTGTTTCATATCTGAGAAAGAAGAAGGGATGGGCGAATAATCGTTATTAATTGTATAATCTAAAATAATCGGCGATTTCGATTAATTTATAACTGATGATTATCTCGATTAATCGTATATTTATTGCGAATATTTCGATTTTCTTGGTGAAATTGCCAAAACAAAGGGAAGAATCATATTTTAGCGATTTTGTAGCACTTTGGACAAAATCCAGATATCATTATGAGTCACCAATAGTACAATACAAGCCAGTGATCAGCTGCGTCAAAAACAATTAGCGAGTGGAAGAAATGAAAGAGAAATTCTAAAGGTGAAACAAGAATGCCAAACACGATGGAACTCAACATTTGAAATGTTAGAGAGGTTTAGTTCGCTCTCTGATATAGTTGGAGCGATTTTGTTGGGAATGGATGATGCTCCAGATATGCTGAATGCCGATGAGTTATCAACCATTCGGGAATCGCTTTCACTGCTTCGTCCACTAGAACTGTTAACACGTGAGCTTAGTTCAGAATCTTATGTCTGCAGCAGTACTGTCATTCCCTTGGTGTATTACTTGTAAAGGTAGATGTCAGTCGCCAAGAAACTACTGCACTAAAGATGAAGCTGACAGAAGAAATAAAGAAACGATTCCGAGACATTGAAGAAGTAAAGATGCTAGCAATTGCAACCATAATGGATCCTCGTTTAAAAAAAAATTAATTTTCAGAACCCCCTTGCATCTGCTTATGCGATTACTGATATCGCCGACATGATTTGTGCCGAAGGGGCTGCATGCGAATCTGCAGATCATCAATTAGAATTATCACATAATGACAACGTCAGTCTCTGGAGTTGTCTTGATAAACTAGTTTATTCACAGCTTCGTGCAGGGAATGAAATCGTATTTGGCAGTGAAATGCCTGCTTATCTGTTCTCGAAAGCAATGTCCACTGAAGAATGACAAAAAAACAACAACAAACAAACGGAACAGCATTCCCAACGCTTTATAAGATAGCAGTAAAATACTTATTGATCGTAATACCTTCAGTGCCAGGTGAAAGATTATTTTCCAAAGCTGGAAGAATTGCAACGAAAGGAGGATCTAAATTAACAGGCAAAAAGCTGTATAATTGTTCTTTCTAACTTCATTAGAAGATAATGTTTTGTACATATACTTTAAATAAATACATGTATATGATATGACTGTTAATCTGTTCATGTTTTTATGTTTTTGTTTAAAGGTTAGTTTTGAAATTTATTCGCCAGGTGCAAATTATGCTTATAAAATGTCGGGATGCTTAAGCTTGAAAGTTCAAAATAATCGTGATTAATCGATCAATCGTTTAGAATGCTACAATTAATCGATTAATTTAATCGACTGTTCTCATAATGCTTGCAGATTAAAGTCAATGATAGAGAAAGGAGGGAGATAAACTGAGTTGGTAAAGTCAATTTAATAGAAATACAAATATGAATGTAAATAATGAATTAATCTGTCCACATTATAATTTGATTCCAATTAATCAAGTTCATTAAATAGAATTAAAGTTCATGAGACGAGAAACCCATGGAGTGAATACTTCCAACGGTAAGAGAGCTTCAATATGTAGGCTTTGATATGTGCCAAGTGAACTGCGTAGTATCCCCATGTGCACCGCTGCGGCAGAACGCGGCAACCTTCCTGGGTTTCGATAAGTTTGATCCTTCGCTGTTACGGAAGAGATAAAACAAAACATTAAACACAATTATTTAAAAAGGAATACTCCTTTTAATGAAAAACTGAAATAAAATGAAATAATAAAAAATAAAAGTCACCCAATGTGGAGAAAGTCTTATGGAGACAGACGCGGAACAAAAAAACACTGGTGAAGAGAAAATCTTGTAGAATAACAGTCACAGTAGAAATACAGGAAGATACACAGGGAGATAACACAAGAACAGACGACGCACATAAAGTAGGAAGAAATCTGGTGATGAGGGTCCGATGATGAGAAGCACAGTTGAAAAAGTTGATGAAAGAAAGTCTTGTTTCATAAGACTTTCTCCACATTGGGTGACTTATTTTTTATTATTTCATTTTATTTTTCAATTTTTCATTAGAAGGAGTATTCATATTTCATCAATTGTATTTACTACAACTCCTACTCTTATACAGGGTGAATACAAAAGTCTGAACCCCCCTTCTATTTTTTGAACCGAAGCAGATATGTCAATTTTGATGAATCCAACGAATAGGAAGTTGTGGGTGGCCTATCCCATGGTGCACTTTTCATCATCCCAAATATGCAAATTAGGACACATTCAAAATTTATCTCAAAAACCGTAAGGGATAGAGAGAAAAACCCAATTGCAAACTTGTTCAGCATAAAAACACAAACAAAACAAAAAAATCATCCAAATCGGACCAACCAATCACCCACAATCACGTGATGAACTGTTTGTAGCTTACAAACAGTCACACTGCACAAACAAGTTACTTCAAACAGTTTAAAAAAAAGTTATTCAACAAAATGCTCGATGTGACGACCGTGGGCACAATTGGGCACGGAACCTAACTGACGCCAAAACATCGGCAATCGGCTGGTGTCACTCCTCGGCACGCTTCCTGGATTCGTTGAACCAGATCCTCCAGTGAGGCGGCTGCGTAGCATAAAATCCACAAGAAAAAGTCAAGTGTAATTCATAGATTTGGCGTAAAGGATATCAACGGAAAAAAGTCTAGACCCATTGTTGTTAAATTCTTTAGAAAGAAATATAAGACCATGATCATGATTAACAAGAAATCAGCATTAACCACCATGTTTACTTATTTTTTTTGAGATTTGCCGCGAGAAATACCCCATCTTCATTAACGAACATTTATCACCACAACGAAATAACTTATTTAGAAAAGCCAGAGAAATTAAAAAATCCAACGGGTATAAATACTTATGGACTGTTGAAGGAAAAATCTTGATGAGAAAAGATACTACCTCGAAACCAGTAATAATTAATTGTGAAAATGATTTAAACATCTTATAAAAATATGACTTGTATGAATGGCATTCCCTTTTTTATCAGACTGGCTTGATCTTCATAAAAAAGGATAATAGCTCGCAGGCTATTCGGATTAAGACTGAAGCTGATTTAAATCAAATTTGATCTTATGAGTGATGTTTAAAGCTTTCGATGAATCTGCATCTACGGATGCTAATCATTACGAAAATTTTAATGATTCTTCACTTCGGATTTTCAGTAGTGATGATTACTTATTTTTACATGTAAATATTCGGAGTATATCTCGAAATTTGGATGAATTGATGATTTTACTTTCTTCGATTGAATTTACAATTCATGTCATTATTTTGTCTGAAGCTTGGCTTTATGGGAAGAACTTAGACTTGTTTGGCATACCTAATTATAATATGTATTATAATGGTGCAGATTAGAGCAAGTGGTGTCATTAGAATAATTAGGTATCATTATTGATTCAAATTTAAATTGGGACTTACAATGTCAAACACTTTTAAGTAAATTAAAACGTATTGGTTGGACCTTGATTAAACTGAAATATATTTTACCTCACTCCTTAACAAAAATAGCATATTATGCATTTTTTTACTCACTCTTACAATACGGCATTGTAAGTTGGGGTGGGACTTATAAGTCTCATATTTTAAGATTACAGAATTATCATAAAATGATACTTAAGATTTTATTTGGTCATAATTATTCAGTTGATTTTATGAATCTTCAACAAATTTATGTATTGAAAGTAATGATAAAGGTAATTATGGAGAAAAATATTCCTTTAAGCTTAACTAGCCACTATAAAACTAGATATGTTACGACTAATGCCATTTCGATTCCAGTTGTTGTACATACAAATTCTCTTCATCAATATTATTTTATTTCTAGAAGAATTTATAATTCTGCTCCTATATATATTAAAAATATTTCCCTTAAAGGAAATTGGCGGAGAGTTATAAAAAAATGGGTCTCTTCAAATAATGATTTTGATTCTTTTTTCCTTTTCCATCATAGTTTTATATTATTATTTTTTAATCCTCCTTTTAGATTTAGTTTTTAGTTTTAGTGTAAACCCTACGAGCTTAGGCTCAGTGGTTACATTTTACTGTATTAACTGATTTTATTGTATTGTATTGTAATTATTATAAACTGATGGCATTATATACAATAAAATAATTTAAATTAAAAAAAAAAAAAGTGGTGTAAAATCAGGGGAACGGGGTGTCCAACGAACTGGTCCTCCTCGGCCAATCCATTGTTGTCCAAACATCTAACTTAGACGCTCGCGAACGACCAACCCGTAATGTGGAGGAGCTCCATCATGCTGAAACCACGTGCGCTGACACGAGGCCAATGGCAAATTGTCAATGAAGTCTGTGTTGAGAATTTCAGCCCGGTAGCGTTCTGCAGTCAGTGTTCCATCGTAAAAATACGGCCCAACCACCCTGTCATTGTACAATCCACACCATACATTGATTCTCCAATTCACTTGATAAGTTGCTTCTCGAAGGCATCGTGGGTTTTCGTCTGCCCAATGATGATGGTTGTGCCTGTTGATAACTCCATCCCTGGTGAACTGGACTTCATCTGTCCACAACACCTCATCCAGGCAGGTAAATAATTGCAGAAGGCGGCCCTAGCAACATAATCCAATGGAAGTAACTCCTGGTGACAATGAATTATGGGTGAAAATGATGTGCGTGTAGAATGTTGAGAACAGTTCTCTGATGGCACCCAACATCTGCAGCAATTGCTCTGTTGCTTGTGTGGGGATTTGTAGCAACTGCAGCCAGAACTAGTGTTGTTGTATCCTCGTCGCTTTGTGCCATTGGTCGTCCTCGTTCTGCATTAACATTCCCTGTAGCCTCAAATCTTTGAATAATGTGACGCATTGTCTGACGAGATGGATGGCGTTCGTTAGGGTATCTATCTCGATACAACCTAACTGCAGCATGTAGGTTTCTCCTTGCCTCTCCGAAGCAGAAGATCATGTTGACCATTTCCGGAACAGTGTAGCTTGCCATCCTGAAATTGTTCTGTCTTCTGTGTGCTGAAACATGCCTTTTATTTGCTTTTCCGCATGAAAGTGAATGTGAGTATGGTAATTTATGTTAATTTTTTGATTTGCATGCTTTATATGGTGGAAATATCGACATTCAGTTTACCTTGTGCAGTATGACTGTAAGCTACAAACAATTCACCATGTGATTGGAGTGATTGGTTGGTCCGATTTGGTTGATTTTTTTTGTTTTGTTTGTTTTTTTATGCTGAACAAGTTTGCAATTGGGTTTTTTTCTCTATCCCTTACGGTTTTTGAGATAAATTTTGAATGTGTCTTAATTTGCATATTTGGGATGATGAAAAGTGCACCATGGGATAGGCCACCCACAACTTCCTATTCATTGGATTCATCAAAATTGACATATCTGCTTCGGTTCAAAAAATAAAAGGGGGGTTCAGACTTTTGTATTCACCCTGTATAATTAAAACATTATACATTTGAAGTTGGCACCTTGATCTGAATGGAAGTGAAAAATTGACATATTACGAGTCTGAGTCAAATGAAAACCGGAAAACTGCTATAGAAAATCGAAAACCACTCCCATTGCGACTAGACCCGGTACGCATGCGCGTGGACTCTCCCGCCATCAATTGGTGTTGATCCCGCATCCGCAAGTGGCCTCTCTGTTGGGATGCACCAAAGAAGAGCAGCGTGGAGTGATCCGTTTCCTACACAGTGAAGGCACGAAACCAACAGAAATCTGTCGACGCATCGCAGACTCAGGTGTACGAATGGTGTAAGAAATTCAGCAGCGGCACAAGAAGTTTGGCGGACGCGCCGAGGCCAGGCCAGGCACATCGTCTTGTGACAGCCGGGGTGATTGCAGTGGCGGAGGAGATGACTCTGCAGGATAGACGTGTCACCATCGATGATATTGCAACGGCATTACAGGTCAATCATGGCTCTGTTCAGCATATTGTCTATGATGAGCTGAAATACTGGAAAGTGGCCGCAAGATGGGTCCCTTGTCGGCTGACGCCCGAAATGAAGGAGAGGCGAGTCGATACCTGCCAGGAGCTGCACTTTTTTTTTGGAGCGGATTGTGACTGGAGACGAGTCCTGGGTCCATCATTACCAACCACAGACCAAGCGCTCCGGTAAGGAATGGTGGCACTCGACATCATCAAAGCCGAAAAAGTTCCGCAGCCAGCCATCCGCAGGAAAGGTGATGCTGACCTTGTTTTGGGACCACAAAGGTCTCATAGTGTAACATTACATGGATAAGGGCAAGACAGTGACAGTGTCGCCTATAGTGAATTGATGCGTGACATTCTGAAACCTGCTATACGCACCAAGCGCCGCGGACTCCTCTCAACAGGCGTTCTCATCCAGCATGACAACGTGCGACCGTGGCGACTATCCAGGACTTGCGTCTGGAGTGCCTTCCCCAGCCTCCTTACTCTGCCGACCTCGCGCCCTCCGACTTCCACATCTGTGGCTCACTAAAGGACTCCTTAGGTGGCCACAAGTTCGAGACCGACACGGAGGTGAAACAAGCGGTGCATGAGTGGCTGCACGTGCAGCCAAAAGATTTTTTTTCCCGAGGTATCCATGCCCTCCCGATTCGGTGGTAGAAATGCATCAAAAAGCAGGTGGAGTACATTGAAAAATAGTGTACTTGTCCCAACTCTGTCTTTAATAAAGGAGCTGTAAAAAATATTTCCGGTTTTTATTTGACTGACCCTCTTACTTAGAACAATAACTATTGGATAGAACACACACTTAACTTCGATTCTTAATGTTACTGCAATATTGTCTTAATTTATATTAAAAAAGGATAAACGAATTCACTATCCCGGACTGGCGGCAGAGAGATTTCTACGCGGTTCGCTGCGAGAGATCTCTACGCGGTTCGCGCTGGCAAAACTACTGACGGCGGGACGCTTGAAATGCTAAAGTGATTCGTCTCCTTGGTCCTCTTAGGGGCGGCGGCGGAATCGGAGTGGGTAGGTCGTCCTCGGCTGGCGGGGTTTGACGCACGTCCTCATCAGCTGGATCCTCTGTTGCCTTTGTTCCGTTCTGCGTAGGAATGTGTTCCGAAATTTTCGTATCTAACGAGTTATCACAATTTTCTTGTTACGCTGTGGCCGGCGAAGCCTCGGTCGCGGATCCCTCACCACCGTTATGGGCTGTCGTCGTGGGCAGTAAATTTCCCGACACAGGGATAAGGCGAGCGTCTATGTCTGAAGTCGGTGACTCGTCAGGTCAGCTCGTGAAAAGAGACTGAGCTGAGTGCGGCTGGGCTCCCGTTCGGTTTCATCTATGGCGATAAGATAAAATTCCGAATTGTAAAAAGTTCTATTATTCCCACTTGCCGGGTATCCATGTCGAATTGGCCTAGGCGTATATTGATCATGAAATCTTTCGTATCATCTGTCTGGCTCCGTAGACGGTATTTTCTGATGTGCGATAGAGAGAGATGAGAATTGGGCTGAAGAACGACGCCGATCAGCTATTCTTTTAGTGGCACTCGGCGACCTGGAATTTTCCTTGCGATGAGTTTGGGCGACCTTCTTCTGAAGTTATATGTTCAGTCCTCCGAAAATTCCTTCTCCTGTCGTGCCTTCATTTCCTTCAATCTCGGTGGTGTCGTCTTTCTCTCTGCCTATTCGTTCCTAGGTTCCCCTTTTTATCCGCCCGCTTAATGAGGTTTTCTTGAATGTCGTTCCTCTTAACCACTGAACGGCTCCGAGCTTCTTTCTCGAAGATTCGGGTTCGACTACTTTCTATCGTAGGTGATAGGTAGGCTTTTTGCAGGTTTTACTTGATTTCTTCTTTCGTCCCTCCGTTGATTGCGTTTTGGATCGTCGCATTTCTTCGCTATTTTTCTCGAACTAATCCGACGATCTGACACCCACCCTCTACCGCTTTGTCTTCATCGATAACATTGGGTTCAAAACTTTAAAAGTTCCACACTTTCAGGGCCTCTATCTCCTAAACGGTTAGATCAATTGAAAAAAAACACCAAAAATAAAACATTTCTTGAATATTGTGTGCAATCTGAATATACAATTAAAAATAGCGGTTCCTATTTAAGATTTCAAAGTTATCTCCTCACAAGCAGGGGGGGGGGGGTAAGTTATTTTCCCCGTGAAGTAATTCACTTTTGATTTTGGACACTTTTTCGTACAAAGCTTTGTTTTCGAGATATTTCCATGTCTACACTTAAATGGACCACCTTGTATATTCTTTGTGTGTTAATAAATTTGCGCATATTAACCCCGTTATTGGGTATATTTCTTCTGCTTGTTGGGGGACAGTTTTTGGGTCTGAAGTAATGTAGCCCTTTCAGTCCCCTTATCTATTACAATATACATCTGTACTTTTTACTTCATATGACTCTTAGGTTTTATATTTTTTAATATGTGCTTCATTTCTAGGTTTTCTGTTTGCTTATTAAATTATAAAAAAACATTGAAAAAACTCCCATATCCATGAATTGAAAACGTTTTTGTGTATGCAATTATAAATTAGTCTTTTGCATCAGTACATGCTATTTAGCAATTTTTAAATACAAGTAAATGGAAATTTTTTACATTAAAATAAAAAATGTGGGCTGAAAGGGTTCATAAAATATAACATTATTTAAAATTTTCTTTATAGGACGATCATTCTGTAAATCTAAAACATCCTCTTAAAATTTTAAGAAGCAGTAACAAAAGATGAAATATTAGGTGTATCGATTAATAATGGGGATTTTGTATTCAAAGAAAAAAAAAAGATAATATCAAGAGAAACATCAAAAATACTTTATTCAAAGTAATGTCCATCGTTAGCTATACATTTCCCCCACCTTTCAGGTAATTTGTGGATACCGTCATTGGTTTTGAGACCAATCATTGAGGACCCACTTTTCCACTTCTTCATAAGTTTTGAAGTGCTGCTCAGAAAATGCGTGTACCATCGATCGGAACAAGTAGTAATAAGATGGAGCAAGGTCTGGGGAATATGGCAGGTGGGTTAATACTTCTCACACAAGTTCTTCAGCAATTTAACGGTCTTTAACTGTTTTTGAAGTGTGCGATGGTTCGTTATCATGAAGCAAAATTACTTTGCGATGTCTTCTGGCCCACGCTGATTGATTGACGATAAAAGCGTAGTTCAGATTGATTATTTGTTGTCGGTCACGATGACTATTAACGGATTCACCTCTTTTAGAAGTGAATGATGCTTGCAATTTTTGGTCTTCAAACTTTTTCGGTTGATCTGAACGTTCTTTGTCTTTCATATTGAAATCATTACTTCTAAAGCGTTTAAACCAGCATACAGAAGTATCTTGAGATGGAGCATGTTCACCATAAGCTTCCCTAAGTATACGATAAATTTCAGCAACACTTTTCTTCAAGATAAAGCAATGAATTTACTGTCCGCAGATTTATTTGGCACGAACTTCAGCATGTTTAAGCGTAAAAATATCTATGATGTTAATACTTGCAGATAATTTGACATAAGAAGTTTTAAAGCTTGTTGTTAATTCAACAAAATACCATATATATCAAATGAAAACAAGTCCTTCCCTGATAAAGAAAATTAATAAAAAAATTATGTCGGATAGATACATACGGTGTTTGTATTAAGATCTTCATCTCAAAAAGTTTTTATTCACACCGTTAGTACAAGTTTCGTAGCTGTGCACCTTTCGTAGCTCTGAGAACATCTAGATATTCAATTTCTCGCCACGTAATTCGCCAGCAAGTTTTGTTACTGTCAATATCGCATCCGTTATTCTTGTCTTTAATGTGTTCACATCGGAAACCGATGTAGCAAACATTTTATCCTTAACATATCCCTACAGGAAAATTCTTAAACGGGCCCTCGGAAAAAGACGACCACAAACAGTGGAAGATCTTTGGAAAGCGTGCTAACAGAAGTGGTTACGAATTGGTGTTCTGTGTTCCAGCCTCCTGCAGTGCAAACTGCGATACAGGGCAATAGTAGCGATGCATGCCTACGAGATTGAACACACTTGATGGTGATTAAAAAGGTTTTCCACCTTTTCTGGCCCTCTGTAACTTGTCACCATATATCTCTAACAACCCTCTCTACTTCTTACTATACTTTTCGCTTTGCAATTTAATCTATTGGGTTCTTTATTAACCAAAATGCCAATAAAGTACTTAATTATTTTCTGATCTTTGGTTTGTGAATGCAGTCTGGGGGAAAAAAACAGGGTTTACGAGGCAATTTATAAAATTGTTTTCGTTCTTTCCACAAATTATATCAATGTTAGAGGATCATACGAGAACAATTTACTCATTTTCGCAATGAAAGAAAATTGTATTACAATATACTCTTCATTAATCGCTGATGTCTGCTTCCCTCCGTCTTCAAAACTCGTGATTGGTGGATTAACAATGGAGGTTTCGGACCATTGTATTCTAGGCCGTGCTGGAAATTAAAATCTTACAATAATGTTATATAAACAACTAGAAGAGGTACCCGGCGTTGCCCGGGATAATTACACTTGCACAAACTTTTCCTTTCATTGTTAGTCATGAGATATTGATTGTTGGTCCATGCAGAGCGTTTGTGAATTGCGTGTTGATACCATTGTTGATACCTATTGTTGTACAAACTTTGCTTGCATTGTTGGTCATGAGATATTTCTAATTGATACCTATTGCTAGAAGAGGTACCCGGCGTTGCCCGGGATAATTACACTTGGATGTAAACAGAACAATCTCAAAAAATTAAATTAAATTTTGCAATATCTTAAAAATAAACACATGAAAATGCTTAGAATTAATACAGTAAAAATTCTTAATGAAAATTCGAAAAAAATCTTTTTAAAGGCTCACAATGGATGGACCGCTCCAATAATTTCTTACTCAGGTAATCTTACTTCAGATGTACACTTGATGTTGTTGCAATTTCCACTCTTCTCTCGTTGTGTTGAAGCAAAATTTGGCCTTTCATCACTTTGGGTAGTCTAGCG
>JAHWFO010075592.1:0-13962 GCA_023313115.1 Rhysida immarginata | reverse complement strand
TGCTCCGGGACTCCGAAGGCAAGTAACTCCACGGAAGATAATCCAGTTGATAGCAGCAAGGTAAGTAATGTCTTAAAAACTATTTCCTCTTCTAATAGTATGGAGTCTATGGATATAATAGAAAATAGTGACTGTTCGACAAACGGTGGCTGTAAGAGAAGTCACTCTGACGGAACTGATGAAGAAGTGGACGACAGTCCCTGGATTGGTGTCACTAATAAAAAATTCAGAAAAGGCACGAGGATCGATAACCTAAAGACCGTCTCCAGTATAAATGAAGAAGTCGTCAGCGCGACTAGAATGAGGAATCCGAAGAATGTACAAGGTCGCTCGTCTAATAAAGACCATAGGATCACGAAGAGGTATGTACCGCCAATTGTCGTGCGGACTCATGGCGTCCCGTTTAAGACGATTTTAACTGAGCTCGAGAAGCATGTTCCAGTCGAAAAGATCGCCGTTCATACGGGCAGAGCTGAAACCATCAAGGTTAAATGTGAAGATGAAGAAACACACAACAGGTTAGTCTCTGGCATTAAATCTGATAATATTTTAAAAATTCAGCATCATCAACTGAAGTCGGAGAAGGTCTTGAAATACGTAATTCGTAATGTGGATGTTACGTATGACCTCGATGACTTCCAAGAAGACCTAAAAAGAACCAACTACTTCCCGGAAAAAGTTATTCGATTGAGGAAAGCCAAAGGATCCATTGATATGCCAATGGTTTTGGTTCTACTCCCGAACACCGAACACAACCAATCATTGAAAAACGTAACACGTATTGGGCCGCTGGCAGTTTCAGTGGAGGCCTTTCGGGGGAACAAGAAACCACTACAGTGTTACAACTGCCTGCGCTTCGGACACGTATCCATGGGCTGCACGGAAGATCCTCGTTGTAATAAATGTGCTGAGGGGCACCAGTCAAGAGATTGCCCCAAGATCAAAGAACAAGACCCCCCAAAGTGCATCAGATGTGGTGGACAGCACACATCAAGCTACACGAAATGTCCAAAGTACCCCCAGGTTCAAAGGATGTCTAGTTCTAAAGTGACAGCGGGCAAATCCTATGCTGCCGCTGTGTCTACGCCGGAAGATAAAGGCCTCAACATCAACGACCTACCAGGTATGTATAAGCAATTAGGACGTATCTTTAATCTGTTTTCTAATCTAGGCAAAAGTTGCCCACAGTTGAGTGGGCTCTTTACGACCAACTAATTTTAGTATGGCTGCACAACGTTATACTGTAATCAACAAAGGTGAACTTCGGTGCGTGATATGGAACGCTAGGGGCATTCCCCGAAAGCGTATCGAGTTTCACAACTTTCTGATAAATCACGAAATTGACGTGGCTTTCCTCTGTGAAACTCACCTCAAACCAAGCCAAGACTTCAAGCTACCTGGCTATTGTGTGTACCGTAAGGATCGAATGGCTTCAAATGCTGCAAGATGTGCGTCTGGGGGCGCTGCGATCATCATTAAGAGGGGAATTCAACACCAAGAATTAGTATCCAAGTCTTATGCAGGTATGGAATCAGCCTCCATCATTATCAATGACGTCTCCTGTGGTGAAGTGAAGTTCGTAGCGCTCTACAATTCACCTAAACATTATCTTGACATTGGCGAGCTTGATGAACTCTTCAGTGGTGACACTCCAGTCGTCCTGGCTGGTGACCTAAATGCCAAGCATCCAAGCTGGAACTCCAGAACGCAGAATTACAACGGCATGATTCTCTATAGGTACATACAAGGTAGAGATGGTATCATCGCTGCTGGACCTGTGGAGGACACCTACTACTGCGACCACTCCCCTAGTAGTGACGTTTTGGACATCTCGCTCTTGAAGGGTTTCTTCAAACCGTACAATATCTTCACGATTGATGACCTTTCTTCTGACCACAAGCCTGTGGCGTTGTACTTTGACAATGTTGACATAAATTTCCGAGAGGAACTCGTACATCATCAAGACTGGAGGCTCTACAAAGATATTCTTAAGGACTATGGCTACCATCCCGACGTTGCTTACTGTACAGAGGACATCGATCAACTTGTTGATGACATCACCAGATGTATTAACAGTGCCATAGAAGTCAGTAAGTATCCATCAGAGAAAAAACCTTCTCATCGAATCCAACTCTCTCCTGGAATCCAACGCCTAATTGCTGAAAGAAACAGGACCCGTAGACTTTGGCAACGCTATCGTGAACCTGGCTCAAAACCAAGTACAACAGGTTAGTGCGAAGAGTTCAAGAGGAGATAAAAGAGCTTCGCGACGCTAGATGGAATGAAAAACTCAAAAGCTTGTCGGCTCGCGACAATTCCATTTGGAGTATGGTTAGAGCTTTACAGAAGAAGAAGAATGTTATGCTTCCTCCACTCCGTACACCACAAGGTAACTATGTGCAAACTGATCAGGACAAGGCCCAAGTCATTGCAGATTCACTGGAACTGCAGTTTGTTACTCCTACCAATGATAAGCCCGAGAGCCAAATCATGTCTCGGCGTGTGGAAGAAGTTATTTACAACTTTGATGAAGTCCCGAAGCATTTTACGAAGTACAACATCGAGGCTGGTGAGATCGCCAACATCATAAATAAACTGAAAAAGAAGAAGACTCGAGGAAAAGACAAGGTGAGTGATAACGCCCTTATGAATTTCCCAAAGAACTTTATTGAATTTCTCACCAATATCATTAGCGATGCTGGAAATTTTCTTACTTCCCTGTGGCTTGGAAGAAATCTATTGTGTTGAGTATCCCAAAGCAGGGACAAAATCCTGCAATTCCCGCGAGCTACCGACCTATTAGCTTGCTACCCTCGATGTCCAAGGTGTTGGAGAGAACGATCCTTGTCAGATTCCAAGATCACTGTCTAGCAAATGACCTTTTACGGGAAGAGCAGTTTGGCTTTCGTGCTGCCCACTCTTGTCCGATGCAGATATGGAGGCTCGTTGAAGACCTGAGCACCCCCCTGAACCTATCCAGGTACTGTGGGGTGGTATTTCTCGATGTCAGTAAAGCTTTTGACCAAGTGTGGCATGAGGGCCTTGTCTACAAAATGATCAGAGACGGGTTCCCTGCCGATTTGATCTTGATGGTGAAATCCTTTCATGACGGCAGATCCTATCAAGCCAAGGTTGGAGAAAATCTTTCCACACCCCGTGTTGTAAAGGCCGGTGTCCCTCAGGGTTCTGTCCTCGGGCCTATGCTATTTAATTACTTTGTACATGATTTCCCAAAACCCGATAATTGTAATCTGTATTTTTATGCGGATGACACTGCCATTATGACATGGGCACACCAGCCGGCTCACGTTATCACTCGGCTGCAGTGCGCCTTGAAGCAGTTCGAAGACTGGTTTAACTGCTGGAAGTTGAACCTTAACGTCGGAAAGTGCAAGGCTTTGTACCTCAATAGGAAGCTCAAGCATCCCCCAGATTCTCTTGTTCTGTTTAATAAGAAACTGGACTGGGTGGACAACTACAAGTACCTGGGAGTTATCATTGACTCAAGACTCTCATGGAACCAGCATATGTCCTATGCTCTGAACAAAGCGAAGAGGGCTAAGTACAGTATCATAGCTCTTATGGGTCGCAACAGCGCCCTCAGCATTGACAACAAGCTACTTCTGTACAAATCGATTATCCGGACCATACTCCTCTATGGCATGCCTGCGTGGGCGACTATCTGTAAAAGCAGATGGAGTGAACTACAGTCATTCCAGAATGTTACCCTGAGGACCATTGCCCAGCTGGACAGAAGGACAGTGAAAAACCAATCCATCCACCTCGATTTAAACATGGCCCATATCGGTAAGTTTATACAGGATCTCCTTTTGATTATGATACAGAAGATGAAGACTCACGACAATAAGCTTGTGAAAGGGATACTGGAGAACTCAATGAATATGAACTGGCATACGAAGTATCGTAAACCGAGGCACGTTCTTGACATCAATTTTGAAGATATTAGCAACGTCTCTTTCCCAGACTACTGGAAGATGTGATAATCTTATTTCTTCTTGTATTTTTTATTTCGTTTGTTTTTTGTTTCTGACAATCGTCAATCTTACTTTCTTTTTTGTATAATATGGAAGACCGCTTGGGTTGGTTAGGCTTCTTGACTACCTCAGTGTATTTCCTTTGGAGTTTATTCTGGTTAGATGAGCTTTGTGAAAGCGCTGCTTTCGTCCCATCCTAACGAATGTACACTTCACTGTTCGATTGTCGATTGTCGATTCCAAGTCAGTTCTCTCAAGTTTTCTCGAGGTGCTCCTTGGCTGCTGAATGATGAAAGCAAAGCTTTCGAAAAGCGCTTAGAGACTCAGGTTGTATTTTTTCATTGTATTTTCTGTCTTTTTCTTTTTATGTTTTTTTCAATTCCTGTTTCGTTGTGGAAAAGAGTTTTATTTTATTCTTAAGTTAATCATCTGCATTATTCACATAAGATTTTTAGACAATTCATCTATTCCTGTTAAAATTTAAATTTCTAAATAGATTTTATAAATATTGGTTTATGTGCATTTATCATGCAACAATATCCACATAATTCCTAATGTGTATTTTATAATTCCCATTATCAGAATCTAAAGATGATAAAATTGACCTATGCGAAAAATGAAATATACAAATGCTAATGAATCTCACATGTATAAATTTATAAAGACAAACAATCGATCAGGAAGAAGTACTTACGGTGAAAATGTAATCACTATAGAAATCTCGAATATCAACTATAGATAATTAATTATGGATTCAGTTTCTCCTTCAACCCAGAAGATTATACTTACAGTTTTTTGGGATATGCAAGGCATCTTACTCGCAGAATTCCTGCCTCGTGGGTCTACCGTCAACGAGCGAAACATTGACTAAACTGCAGTGTGCTATTCGGGATAAGCGACCAGGAAGAGGAAACCCTGTTCGACTTTTTCAGGGAAGCGCCGTCATAGAACGAAGATATACTGACGGAAGGAATATCCCGAGACTCCGTGCGTTTATGGATAACACTGTTCGGCAAAAAAAAAGAAAAAAAGTTCTCCTCCCTGCAAAAAAAAAATGTGAACTATATTATTATTAATTAGACCCAATAAGTCCATCCAGGGCCTGTATGGCTAGAGGCCGACGAGTTGGGTCCCTGGATGGACCTAGAATCATGACTGCTGTATGATGGTCACAGCAGCCGGGGGAATAAACATTGTCTATCACGGATGGTCACCCATCCAGTGACGAGCCGTGCCTGATGTAGCTTAGCTTCACAGAAGTTGTGTTAGTGAATGCCCATCAGGCCAAGGCCTCCCCCCTGACATTCCTAAATCTGAATATATAGCTCTGACATTCCTAAATCTGAATATGACATCCAAATTTCACCATCACTTACCATTTTTAAGAGAGTTTTATATTAATAAAATATTCTATCAATTAAAGGACTAATATATTCATTTACAATAAACATAAAAATGAAAACATGAATAAACGTATTATTTTGCACCCCTCTTATTAACAAACTAGTTGTTACCCGCGGCTTCGCCTACCCGCGCCATCTGTTGAGGGGAATTACAAAGCAAAAGCAGACAATTTTAAATGAAAACCCCAGAAAGTGGGGAAGGGGGAGGGCGTAGGGGGCTGATTTTTGGCGATAGAATTGATTGATAAGCCTGCCCTGAAAATTTCAAGTCGCTAGCTCAAACCGTCTAGGAGGAGATAAAATTACAGATAAATAAATAAATACACGCAAGAGTTTTAGTATACAGATCAATGAAGTGTCTCATGAAACCTCATTTTGTTGTATTTTGTCTCTTGTGTTGCGCTTTTGGCGTCTCCCATAGAAGTGTCCAGCAGTAATCCGCTAACATACCGGGCGATCCAAAAGTGTGTTATATTTTTTTCCATTGTTAACGACATTTTCAGAGTTTGCTTTCCAGCAATTCAATGCCTTAATAAGAATCAACATTGTTTTGCTAAAAATTCGTCACGGCAAAACAATTATTTGTTTCATGAAAAAATATAATACACTTTTGGATCACACGATATTTGGATTCACTTTGCCGCTGTATCGGTTTTCAATTTGAGCTACATCCTGGTGGAACCTTTCTCCATGTTCATCAGAAACTGCGCCCATATTATCCACGCCTTTTTCACTTTAACGGCAACCATTCCCCCTTACCAAAATAAAATGGTATGTGATACAGCAATTTAATTGCCATATTTGGAATTAGTAGTGTGAAATCTATAAGAATATACCATTATTCTAAATAGTGCAGATAGGAAGCTACATTCCGAATTTCAACCTTCTACCTCAAAAAATTTAGAAATTATGAAGGGGTACACAGTTGAGACATTATAAAGCCAATAAGTAGCTCCGTTCTTTCGCCACCGAATAATATAGATTACTAGAAGCGAACCCGCCCGATTGTATAATCGGGAAATAACCCATTGTTAGATTTTTTTCTTTGTTGTGACAACGTCCACGCACTGATATGGATTGAAAAGACGTCTTTTCAATCCATATCAGTGCGTCCACGTCGCCGATTTTTTATAAATGATGAGCATTTGAGCAATCGTGCGTCGACAAAGCTATTTCACGTGCGCGCGCCGATGTCAGTAATGCTTAAAAGATGAACAGAAAGTAACAATGTAATCCTTCTTGATAAATCGATTGTTATATTATATGACATGCCATTAGCTGGGTATTCTTTACACTCGCTGTTTTAGCACGTGAATTCGACTTGAAGGGGTCCACGAAAAATTCTGAAAAGTTGATACGGCCGAGCTAAGACTTTGCTGGTCATATTTCTGAAAACAGATTTTGAAAAAGTTAATCTGTTTTCAAGTTTATCGTGCAAACCGCGGACGGCCGGACGACGGACGGATAAACGTACAGACCAAGGGCGCATTTTTATAAGTAGCTTTTATGCTAAAGCTCCTAATAAAATAAAGCTAATAATTAATTAAATAAACTTGATTATACGAATAAATAAAGTCTGTCTAAAATGCACAAATTAATAAAAAAAACAGTAAAATATTAAATTTAATCATTACTTTCAAGATATTGTTGTTGTGAAATAGAATCTATTTAATTCTATTTAAAATAGACAAAGGTGTAGCAGCGCTCTATATTTGAGTACAGTAAACGTTGTTATGCTTAAAAAAAACAAACGCCAACAAATATTTCTACGGGAAATGCTTTATTAACCAGCGTCGTCTACTATTCTTCTTAGGAATCGAAGCGCCGCCATGGCGAGCACTTGATCCCAAGTCCCTTGATTATTCCCTTGATTATAACCCATCTATCAGCACTTCCCTATTCAAACGTGTCTAAGAAACTGATAAGCACCAGCCATAGTTCTCGATTAATAGCGTGGACGCACGTTCAGACTAAAGATATCACTGCATTAAATATGCATTTAAGATATTGGTTTTAATAACTTTCTGTTGAAATATAATATTCAATATAATTCCATGAGAGTTAAAAAATATCTTCAGTTTTTTTTAATGTTCAAAATTACTTTCCTATGCTTTACTGAATGGCCACCAGACATGGATGATAAGTGTGGACATTTCCAGGTAATTCTTTAGACATGTGCTTGTGTTAAAGCGCTAATAGAAGGCGCGATCCAGTCTTTATTGTTGGTTTGGCTTGGTTTGTTTGGTATTAACGTCCTTTTCAACTGCTATCGTAATTTCAAGACGGCGTTATAGGGGCCGTAAATTTTGCCTCGCAAGGGTTCTTTAACGTGCAGCCGGCAAACGACTACACGAGGCCAACGGCTTTACTTCCCTTCCAAAGGAAGTGCTTGATCTTAGGATTTCCCCCCTGAAAAAATCCTCATCGTCCTCGACCGGGGTAGAACCCGCATCCTCGGGCATCAGAAGCGAATACGCAACCACTGAGCCACCGAGGCCGATCAGTCTTTATTAAGTAGCGGAAGAATGGAGCTACTTATTGCTTTCACAATGTCCGTCTGTCTCTCCGTCCGTCCGTGTCAAAATGGGGAAGTTGCATGGAATTTTTTTTCCAAATTAAAGCGCTGTTTCATACAGATTGTGTTATGCTGAATACGAAATCGTTGTTAAATTTATTAGAAATATTAAAGAAACCCATTAAAATTAGCGCTAAAAACGTGAAACCACGCCTCCCAACGAAAACGATATCTGACGTCACTTTCCATCAAACGCAATGATTTTTTGTGTACGTGAAGCTCGATCTGATTATTAAGCATTGTTGGCTGTAAGCTTTAACCATTGTCGATGATGGTGAGGAGTAGGCAACTGACATCATATTCCTCACAGGTACCGTTTTCTTGTGGTGTCAACTTTAACATCTTTTTAAAAAATAACTATAATTTTTTTTCACAAACGAATTACTGTTCCTTGATATTGATAACGAATACTATAGAAAACAATAATTCAAAATTTTCATGCAACTTCCCCATTACCGCATTTTTTGAGGTAAAAGGTTGAAATTCGGAATGTAGCTTACTATGCGCATACGCACCGTTTGGTTTTGATTGGCCCACTGGGGTCGGAGTTTCGGGGGCGGAAATTAGAGGGGACCAAATGGTCTACGCGTATTTATGCATATAAAGAAGTGAAATTCGGTATGCAGATTCCTCTCAGCAAGATCAACATTACTGTAAAGTTTGGGCCAAATTGTCCGAATAGGGTCGGAGTTGTGGGGTGGCAGTCACTTGGTTTTTTGAACAATGGCAACATATGGCATTTAATATACTAAAACTCTTGCATGTATTTATTTCTTTATTTATCTGTAATTCTATCTCCTCCTAGACGGTTTGAGCTAGCAACTTGAAATTTTCAGGGCAGGCTTATCAATAAAGGACCTGCTCTCTCTCTCTTGTTGTAGTTGACATCATTGAGCAGCACCAGGCAGCGCTAATTGCCACTTCTGATAATAATAATGTTACTAATTACTCTGCAAGACCTTCTCTTCATCTGTGTTTTTTGTCCACTTCAGTCTCCATAAGACTCCCACCTCACTATCTGATTTTCTCCACATTGGGTGAATTTTATAAAGATTTTATAATTTTTATTTTTTTTCTATTTTTTATTAAAAGAAGCATATATTTATAATTAATTTTATATTCTCCTAATAATCCTACAAATCCTACTCTTATATAATTATTACTAACTACTAATCTATCTATCTAACTTCTATATATATAAAGAAAGATATTTGTTTGTGGGTTTGTGAGTTTCTTTGTATTTTCTACTAATCTACAGTTTTATTGCGATCTTGATGAAATTTTGCATGCTTGACCTTCAATGCATGAGGAAAGGCACTATCTACCTCAGATTTCGAATAAATAATGATTATCGATAATAACTCGATATTCATATGATGGCAGGGCATATTAATATGAAATATCTCATGACCAACAATGCAAGGCTAAGTTTGTGCAACAATAGGTGCCAACAATGTATCAACACTCAATTCACAAACATTCTGCACGGACCAAACAATAGGTATCAACAATGGTATCAACAGGCAATGCACCAAGAATATAGACACACCACATACGGATTCTTAAAGAAAAACTCTTGTAGTTTATTGTGACACAGTTAAAGATGCTCAATATGCCCCCCCCCCCTGTCGTGACACGACATACGTCAATGCGGTAGTCGAATTCGTCCCAAACCCGCATTAACATGTCTCCATCAATCCCACGTATCGCTACCGTAATGCATTCTTTCAGCTCGTCTAGGTCACGGGGAAGTGGTAGGGTGAAGACCTTGTCCTTTACACACCTCCATAAAAAGAAATCACAAGGTGTGAGGTCGGGGCTCCGCGGTGGATTGGTCGAGCAAACAATAACCTAGATGAGCTGAAAGAACGCATTACGATAGCGATACGTGGGATTGATGGAGACATGTTAATGTGCGTTTGGGACGAATTAGACTACCGCATTGATGTATGCCGTGTCACGACAAGAGGGCATATTGAACATCACAATAACTTTCAAGAGTTTTTCTTTAAGAATCCGTATTTGGTGTGTCTGTATTCGGAATAGCTTTGATGTAATATATTTTTAATAGTGCGAAGTTCTTTTGTAATCACCCTGTATATCTCATGACCAACAATGCAAGGCAAATTTTGTGCAAAATTACTAAGGTTCAATTTGTAACAATGCATAGAATTCCTGTTATTCAGGCTTTTCTTACAATTGAGAGTTATTAATACTTAACAATTTCTTGAAAATCTTTAAAAATGATCATTAACTGTAGATAATGGACAGTTAGTAGACTATTGAGAAGAGTGGAAAGACGACAGAGGAAGGAGTCCTTTAGCTCCGTGCTGTATTGAGCAAATGGTAAGCATGTCAATATTAGAATCGGCGACCGCTGGACTACAAAAAGTGATGAATGGCATGTTTTGCTTCAAGATATCGAGAGCAGTGTGGTAAATTGCAACATCTAAAATAAGATTACGTGACTAAGACATTATTTACACTAGCAGTGGCATACATGGAGAGGTCCATCCATTGTGAGCATTTTTTCGGATTTTCATTATGAATTTTTACTGTATTGATTCTAGGCGTTTGCATATGTTAATTTTTAAGATATTGCAAAATTTAATAAGAAAAAACAAAGAGTCCGAGCCACGCCGGGGTTATCCCCTAACTTATTTGGTAGCATAGCAGATCCAAACATTTCATAAAAATACATTTTGACTATAACGTGTGAATGTGAATATTTTGGAAACTGAGATGCTGAAAATGCGATGATTGAACGTTCGTTTCCAAGAATTATAATAATGTGCTTGAAATAATGATGCAGTGACAGGACATAAATGAGGCAGCGTCTTTTGAGGAGGAAAAGGAGTCAAACGTGTCTCCCTTCAGTTCCCTATCAAACGTCCAGACGAGTGGCAAAAATTTATGTATCTGGAAAGGAAAGAGAAAGAACGAGTATTGGTAAGAGAAACTCTGCAGCTAAAGCAGAAAGTGGAAACATCTGAACAACGGGAGTTTCGAATAGAACAAGAGGGTATAAGAGCTTCTACGTCAAGGGCAAGAAAAACTTGGGTCAAAAGTATCCACTGATGTTTCCCGATGGTAAAGATGGATATCATTTTAATCTGAGGCAAGTCAACAAGAGGTTAAATAAAGTCCCGGTATATCATCAAGAATTCCTGTGTTTCGGATTTTTCATAGAATGGATAGTCCCTTCGCTCTGTATCATTGAGTTATTATTTAACCAATTTGGAGTTATAATTTAACTTCTTGAGATTGTTCTGTTTACCTACAAGTGTAATTATCCCGGGCAACGCCGGGTCCTCTGCTAGTAATAAATAAAAGATTCCCACATAAAAAGTAACTTCGACATAAAATGAACGAAGCAAATTCCTTTGTAATTGCAATAAAGATTTGTCTATTATAAACAAACAACGAGTTAAATCTACATATTAATACGTGAACATCGAAATTGGGGAACATTTTTGGGGTACTTATTATATAAGGAGGGGAATAAAACTTATTTCATTCCAAAGGTACTGCGCCATAGCAGCGCAGAAAAACAGGAACAAGTCTTTGCGACCACAATTAGCCGAGATATTAATTAAAAGCCAATACCGATAGGTTGCTAACAGATACCAATAGATGACGATCTATGTCCATCAGTGTGAATTCAATCAACACCACCTCTACTCAAAGCCTGAGCGCGAAAATTTCATACATTGTTACATCATCATGTGGAGTCATAATTTAGGGCTTATTATTGGTAGAAGTACGATAAAACATCACTCCGTATGATGATGTAATAATGTATGAAATTTTCGCGCTTAGGCTTTGAGTAGAGGTGGTGTTGATTCAATCAACACCACCTAAACAGAAGGCCTGATCACTGAAACGTTATACATTGTTACATCATCATCAGTCCACCATTGTTAATCGTATTTCTACCAATACTAAGCCCTAAATTTGGTCGACTTATGATGTAACAATGTATGACATTTCAGTGATCAGGCCTTTTGTTTAAGAGGTGGTGATTCAATTCAATTCGCGCGAGATTCGTCGATTTCATTGCATTGTTTATATTTCGAAAAGAAGAAAGTTTCTAATTTTAGTATTTAAAGTTTGTTATTCCTCGAAAAATAACGTTAACGGGTCGGATGTAAAGGCAGAATAGATAGCGTAATATAAATAATGCCACAGTGCGAAATCGATATTGATAATTCTATTTGTTATTTTAAAAGAAATAAATAAATCCTTTTTGTGTCTCGTCCTTTCTCTTATAAATATCCGTTCATTATTTTAAAAGATGCATTCAAATGTGCATTAAATGTAATTTCAATGTTTTTTGATAGTTATGATTGTGAAGAATTTACACTGCAGAATTTGTAATGCAAAACATTTCGCATCTGAAGTTACTTTACGTGATTCAACGGCATTCACTTCATGTTCTCCTAAGGGTAAAGTTTATTTGCCGCCATTAACACAAAATTTACTTTTAATGCACTGTATCAGGGATTCACTTCAAATGATCAAACCATAAAAGAGAAATCGAAGAATTATTTCAATCATATTCGTAGCTACAATTCACATCGTTTGCTATGGTCAGTTCTAAAGCTAAAATTTCAAATACAGTTTTGCGTGGAGTGTGTCATTTTAAGATACACGATATTTTTTATCATAGATCAGGGCCAATGACTTCTACGTATGGCCGTTCACCATGTTATGCGCAGTTATATTTTTATGACATTGATACTGCTGTTAACTTTAGACTGCGTGAACAATCAAATCAGTCTTGCTATAACAGTTTAATGCGTGGAATTTTAATTGAATTGGAACGCGTTAATCGTTTTGTGCGTTCTTTTACTGCAATGAAACATTATTGTGTAAGAGCTGAGAATGCAAATAGAGAAACTTGTATGCTTATTACAGTTAAGCAAAATTTCGACATTACAATGATGTTGCTGTTATTTTTATCACCGTTGATGGTGAGCCACCATTCGAACAAAATATGTTTTTTTTTTAAAAAAAACAATGATACAGTCAAAAACATCTCAGTTTCAGATTCATCATTGGATCCATTAGCGTATCCGTTATTATTTCCTAATGAAGATAACACACCAAATACATCCACTGCGAGACAGCCCAAAAATAAAGTTACTACGTTGCAATATGCCTGCTATCGGCTTGCAATTCGAGATGATTTGATGATTGTTGATATCTATGTACGTACTGTAGGTACAAGACTTCATTTCATAAGCAAAATCAGTCTGTTCTAAGGTCAGAATTGTATAATTACTTAACTGATCATTTAGAAAGAATTGAACCCGAATGATAATGTAAGGAGGTTTAGTTAATGGAACAAGAATGCGTGTTAAATGTTTACATAATAATGCAAAGTATTGCGAAGTTTTAACTGCAATCGCACGAAATAAGTGAATTTTGATTCCGCCTATAAATTTAACTTATTCCAGTACTATTTTACCGTTTGAGTTTCAAAGAAAACAATTCCCAATTACACCTGCATTTGCAATTACAATTAATAAGTCACAGGGACAAACATTCGAAATATGTTGCAACCAGTTTTTACACATGCTCAGTTATATGTCACATCAAGAAGAGTTCGATCTTTTGAATAGTTCGACATTTTATATATTTGAACATAGCGAACAAGGTCATTTAGCGAATGACGAAAGAGTATTTACAAAAAATAGTGTTTATAGAGAAGTTTTGAATCGTTAAATCCACTTCATAACTATTCATTGCTTTCTAATTGAATTATCATAATCTTTATTTATTTGTTGTGCTATTCTAGCGTTTTATAGTTGATTTGTTTTTTAAGGAATTTTATATGTTTAATAATTTTTGTCCTTAATACCCTCATGCTTCCTCTTTGCCATTTCTCACTTTTTTTTTCCTTTTAGCATCCAGTTAAGAAATAAGACTTTGCATACAAATAAATTCCAATTAATTATGTGAAAAACAAGTTGAATTTCATTACTTT
>JAHWFO010075591.1:0-11371 GCA_023313115.1 Rhysida immarginata | reverse complement strand
ACTGACGCTATTGAGAGGCGGGAAAAAATTCACGCATACGCACAAAGGTTCAAGGTCGGCTCATGCAAGCGCGCGCGATCCAAATCCATCAGGTTTTCGCAAAAAAAAATAAGGTCGGATACTTTTCTCACAGGCCTCGTATATAATGGAATAAAAAAATTGTGCACTGGCTTCTGTGCAATAAATTAATTAATAAAATTCTAACAATATTTACGTTTCACTTGTCTAAGTCGGTTAAGTCCTTAGGAAGAAGGATTTGCAGATAGGGCCAGGAGTCGGTAACGTCGTAGTTATGCAGTAATGAAGCTTTCACACCGAGCACTAGTGCAATAGAAATACAACAGCTCAACGTTATCACTTTATCATTACTTGGCTTTACATAAGAACTACTTATTTGTAATATAGCTAGAATCTAGCATTTATGATATCGTACGTCGCTTACGCTGGCAAATGTTCCTGTTAACCCAGGAATAGAGAGGTCGCGCGCCACGTGACACCGAATAGCCCCCCCCCCCCCCTTTTACCTGCACTCACTGTGGTTCCTTTGCGTTACGCCTGATTGAAGCTCCTCGTTGCTGGGAATGACGACCGGTGCTTCTACGATGTTTTGGGTGGATGAAGACACAAACGTCGTGACTGTGTACGTCCTTTTTATACGAAGAACGTCGATTGCCGCTGCGAACGATGTGGAATATGCCTGATGCTCCCGTCGTCTCGCGTTCGCCTGGCATTTCTGCTTGCTTATTGCGTTAGCAGCCCCCGGACCGTGTCTTCGCCTCCAGATTTGTAGACGTGGCTCTGCCGATTCCTGTGAAGTACTCGACCACCTCTTGGGAAAATCCTCAGCCAATCGTCAACGTTTCGGTTCGAACATCGGAGCACGCTTTCTTTTAGCGGGTGTGGTGAGACTTTCCTCGCTGCCTCTCGCAGAGGACGGTTTTTCTCATCGCTCATTGGTCGATCTTCTTTCGTCTTCGCCAATGAGCGACCGGCGCATCCACAGATCGCAACAGGGGTAGGCGGATGGTGATCATAGTTTGCTCAACTCCCATCGCCTCTAAATTTACTGACACAAAGTCTCCACCTCTTTTGGAACCTCTTTTACGATAAAAGATAGCTTGAGTTTTGTTGCAGTTGCTTAAGTAGTTCCATACTTCGTCATCATAAAATCGAACTATGTTCCATCATATATTCATAAGCAGTCACATCACTGCTACGCCTACAAAATGCCGCTTTTAAGCAGATGGTCCACTGAGTCTTATCTATTCCAATGCATGAAGAAAAACAAAAAATTTATTACTATACGGACGGTTGTTTCATGTTTATGATGACTATTGTTAAAAGTCGTAGCGCAGGTTTGAAATGCATGAGGCTCATGAAAATTTACACGCGAATTCGATAACAATTGAACTCATCATTCCGTTCTTCATTTTCAAGTTTTCTGTCAAAATGCCTTCAAAAATTGAATCGTTCTTGGAGGCCTACGTCATAGCCCTTTCCGACGCTGATTACAATTATTCCAGAATAATAGAACAGTGTAAGGGAAAAGGTGTCATTATTTCTATGAATGGTATAACAAAAGTTATCAAACCCAGATGACAAATGGATCCAAACAATCAACACTGCAGCGCTGCTGAACGAAAAGCTCACCTCCGTAAGGCGAACAATCGAACAGTGAAGAGGCTATCCTTACGGAAAATCCGCCAACTCAACGGGCCATCGTAAGCAATATTGGGACCACTGTTGCATCGGTAAATCGTATTATTCGTCAAGATTTGGAATTAGAACGCCGTCATAAGGCCCCAGTTCACGCACTATTACTAACGTAAGACATATTGCAGAGAGCAGAAAACTGTATGAATGCTATTTGGCAGAACAAATGGAAGATATCAGCCTTGGATGAGGCTTGGGTCTATTTGTCGAGAAATGCAAGACACGGGCAATTTTTTTTTTATCGACAACGGGGTGATACGACTCGATTTAACTGGGTGCGTCAATGCAAGGAGAGTTCCCCGAAAGGACTGGTACTACTTGCTGGGTTCCGCAATTTTCCAGGTAATAGTGCTGCTCCCTGTTTGTTACAGCGAAAAAAACCTCGCTGTAACAAAACACGCATTTTTTGGAGAAGCAAAGTTCCCGAGAGTCAACGCGACGAGAGAGGAGCGGGAGATTCGATTTGCTGCACGAGGGAAGGCGACAGGCGACGAGACGAGAATTCGACAGAGGGAATTACGAAGTCGTCCGGGTCGGATCGAGAAGCTTCGTTGAGAGACGGAGACTGCAGGATTTCAGCAAAGGAAAAACGAATGCCAGGCATGGAGGCATTAACGTTCCTCGGCGAAGAGGAAACTTGCTGAAAAAGAAAGACGTGTCGTCGGCTTCGTGTCGGCTTCGTTCCCGAAACCAAATTCACGCCCGTCAATCTTCTGAGCGTTACCAGCTTCGAAATAGAAATGTGGTACGAGAGCCGCGAGCACGAGGAAAATGCAACCATCGTGTGCTGGGAGCGAATCCGTTTTCCCGGCGTTCTTCCCAATGGATTGACGGCGTTCGTCCAAGACCGCATTGGCAGAGTGGTGGCTCGTCCGTGATTTGTGCAGTATGGTGTTACGACACGAGTGCAGTTATTAAAATAGTGAGTACTGAATTCTCATTTCGTTGCCGGAAATTTTTCCTTAAAGAAAGGCATGTGAGTGCCGCGTAAAGTTAAAGTTAGGCTTATCGTAGATATTTGCGTTAAGCCGTAATTTATTGTGTGCTCCATCATTTTTTGTTGGTGCAATTACGTTAAGCCTTAGTGCAGTGAATTTTAGTGTGTGTTGCCATTTAATTATTTAGTATTACTGTGCTACGAATAATTCTGGTATTTTGGCGAAGGAGGTTGTAGTGTTCATATTGTGCCTGTTATTTTAAGCATTTATTTCATAAATGTTATTTCCTCCTCGTGTCGCTGTTCTTTAAATTAATGACCGCTAAGTCAGCTATAATTTAAGACTGTTGTTTATCTTTAAGACGTTATCCTCGGTCCCGGACTTTAATTCTTAATCAATGAACTTGTTTCAAATAGTATTTCTTGATACTTGTGTGAACTATTTATACCTGAGTATGTGTGACCACAAAACACTCTAATTTTAAATATGGACTAGAACTGTTCTACTCGAACTTTATAATGTGATGTAAATGTGCATCTTGTTAATTAGCGCATAAGCCATTTGTTTAAAACGTTTATATCTGAGTTGTTGACAATTGGGATAGGCGTAAGATTAGCTTATAGAGATATTTGTGTTTTCAGTTTGCTTAGAATTTATCATTGCAAATATTCTTGTGGTTAATGATTTATGTTTACCTTTTGCCCATATAAGATAAGATTAGTTAATATTTCATTCAGTTATTTACTTGGTATTGCTTACTAAGAAATTAGCATTTATTGGAATATTTATTGAATATATCAAATTTCTTTCATTGTTCAAAATATTTATTCAGGGCTTTAGCATTAAGATCAGTAGGGTCAATTTAGCATAATAACCTATTTACATTTACCGATTTGAGTATTTGTAGTTTGCTATTGCTTTCATTTTCCTTTATCTTATTATTGTGTTTATTTATTGATTTTATTTATGCCATTGAAGTTATTGGTTGAATAAAATGTGTTTCTGTACGTATTTAAATCGTAGTGCTTCGACTTAGTGTCCCGTTTTCTGTGTCTTAACCTAGCAAAGCTTCCACTGTGCAAATTGGCACGTGACACTGTTTGCTCAACGAAGAAGAACAGGTCCTATTACCTCCGTTCGCGAGAGTGCGCACCACAAGTTCAATTTCTCTCTGTCCCGGTTATGTTCGTGTAACACATGGATTTTTCGATTCCTATACCCTGCAATTGTGTCTATTAACTTTTCTAGACATGCAGAATGTTGCCTCATCACTAAAAACAAACTTGGAAAGGAAAGCATTGTCATTGTGGATTTTGTCAGCAATGCTACGGCAAACGCAAAACGTCGCGGTTTGTCGTTCTTATCCTAGTTCAAGCATAACGTGAATTTTATAGGGTAAAGGCTCAAACGAATACGCATTTCATTAACCATCTGCGTAAAAGTCCGTTTTGGATGTAAAGCCAAATGCAGTCGGTCCATTTTTGTCCTTGCCAGAAACAAACCATTGCCCGGACTTGAACTTCTTCATAGGGCCAAGCAGATGAATTTGCAGTAGTGGTGCTCCTTAAAATGTTCAGTTCCAAACTTGCACTACGCATTGGGCGACCCGATGGCCGAGACGGCTGGCGTATAGGCTTTTCCAGTTCTCGAATCCGTCGGTCGCGGGTTCGAATCCCGCTGTGGGCATGGATGTTTGTGTTGTCCCCAGAAAGCGTAAAAGAAAATAATCATGTTGAATTCTCGGATTATGTACAAATAGTAGTCATGTGAAAGGACACAAAATGGCCTATCTGTCCACGCGCTCATAAAACCTAATGAAGCAAATAAACAAACGACGCATCGATTTCTCTGGGCTGCGGGTGAACGCTTCTGTAATTTTTGCAACACTTTCAATCGAGGTTGATGGCCTACCCGCGCCCTTCTGGTGTAACATACTTCCTGTTGCTTGAACTTGTTTTAACCAGCGATATAACGATCTCTTATCAGACGGGTCTTCACGGTAATAGCGTGGAATTTTAATCGGAGATTTTAATGTTTTTCACTCGGAAGCCGTCATTTTGATTATAGTGCAATACGGCGTTGCATGCTGGGATCAGTCACGTAATGAAAGCAGCTAAAATCTTTAAGAGTTTCTCTTTTCATTGTTGCAAACCACGTCGACATAGCATTTGTAGTTATAACGTTATAAATCTTTTTTTTATTGTACCAATAATTTATGGTACCAATAATTTATAATAATAATAAAAAGAATTGTGTATTTAGGGCATGTATTGTGATTTATTCTTAGGTGATTGCCATTATCCCGTTCACCCCTACCCTCAGCATCTGATATACTATTCGTACACATGTTCTTGCACATCTCTCAAACATGCTTAATTAATATCAATCACCTACCCATTCATACTGTTTAACATTTAAATTATGCATGAAAGCTTGCTCATTCTCAACTGGTTTATTCTAATCAAGCAGTCTATTGAACTTTTCTAATTGTTATATTCGCCGGCAAGACAAGCATCTACGAGGTGAAGTAAAAGCAAGATCTGCAATCGTATAAAATAAGTTTTCGTCAACGGTGACAATATGAATGAAACATGAACGCCTTATTTCGCAACAAAGTTCCCACTTACAGCCACACTCTTTTCCAAACGCGAAATCCATTATTACCAAACCATTCCATGGAAGATGTGGAATAAGTGACAACCTCACCACGACAATGCAAAACTGCAATTGCATTCAAGAAACACGTTTCACACGCTCCATAAAGTCCAGATTGGGCACCTTCAGATTTCTGGTTATTCCTAAATTGATAGTGATTGACATGGCAAACTTTCTCTTCGGATGCGGTAGTTGAGGTTGATGTCCGATAATGGATCAAAAGCAAGCCACAATCATTCTTAAAGGACAGTTTGATTGTTTGTTTCATTGTTTCGTTAAGTTTGATGGGCGCGTCGACAGCTATAGTGCGTTTCAGAGCAACTTGACTGTGTTAGAACAGTTACGGGACCGAATAACATGCAGTTGATCCAATATCAATGCGCGGTTATGGCTGTCTCTGAGGATGGCTTCTTGCAAAGATGTAACTCTCACCAATCACAACAACTTACGCCGCACTACTTTTCTATGGGACGTCACATCAGGGCGTGAAAAGGTTGTGTAACTGTTCCAATACAGTCAAGTTGCTCTGAAACGCACTATAGGTCATTTTGCGGCCTTTCACATGACTAATATCTGTACACAATCCAAGAATTCAACATGATGATTTTCTTTTACTCATTCCAGGGACAAACACAAAGATCCATACCCACGGGGGGATTCGAACCCGCAACTCAACGAATCTGAGAACTGGAGAGCCTACACCCCAGCCCTCTCGACCATCGGGCCGGCTATGGACAGTTTGAAGAAATTTATGAATATAAACAAGGAGACTACGTCAAGTAAGCAGACACTAGCAACGATATTTATGTTACCGCTCCTTAGCAGAGGCAGCTTCTCATGATCGGTTATCCATAGCCTCATTCTCAGTTATCCTACGTAACTCATTTCCTATTTTTACAACTCTAAAAATAGAACGTTACATCCAACCAATAATAACTTTCTTATTTATTGCGTAGCGGAAGGATGAAGCTTTTTATTCGTTTTACCATGTCCGTCTATCTATCTCCGTCATCTTTTCCACATCGTTTGATGTAGAAGGTTGTTACTATGGTCATGTCCTATTTCATTATTTAATTTGGTTAATCAACGGAGTCGGAGTAACAGAGATTCGTCCTTTCCCATACGTTTTGCATAGATATATTTGAAAAATCAATAAAAACTAAACGGGCAGCGATAGAAATACACCGTTTGTTGCAATATGCTTGGGACAACAGTAAATTTTCAGGCAGACAAACTTTCGAAATTAGTTCACGGTGTATTTCTATCGCTGCCCGTTTAGATTTTTCAAATATACCGGTCATTTTTGAAACACCCGGTATATAGGAGAGAAATTTGGTCAGAGAAACTCTGCAATTAAAACATCTGAACAACGGGAGTTTCGAATAGAGCAAGAAGGTATAAGAGCTTCTACGTCAAGGACAAGAAAAACTTGAGTCTAAAGTATCTGGTGATGCTCCGTAGTGGTGAGGCAAGTCAAGAAGAGTTTAGATAAAGTCCCGGTATATCACCTAAGACTTCCTTTTTTTCGTATTTTTCATAGAATGGATAGCCCCTTCGCTCTGTGTTGTATTGATTGAGTTATTATTTAACTAATTGGGAGTTATAATTTAATTTTTTGAGATTGTTCTCTTTACCTACAAGTGTAATTAACCCGGGCAACGCCGGATACCTCTGCTAGTATTATTTTAAAGTTTGGGCCGGGATGTCCTAACAGAATCGGAGTTACGAGGGTCGGGCTAAACATATACAATCCTTTAGGGCAGGGCGTAAAATATATACAATCCAAATCGTGCACGTCGTCCGCGTAAAACATAAAAAGCTCACGGGCAAAGGCAAGGAGGTAGTCCAAAACTCAGGAGAGGAGTGGATACAGTTTCTCCTATGCTGTGTTGCCAGACTTTAGGGGGCGATTCCGTTAAATGAGGCATTATTTCTTTTGTTACTGATACTTGCTTGTTTTTCGTCTCGCATAACATTGCGCACATTCCGAATAAGCATAAAATCACTGAACCAGTATTTAAACCGGAGTGGGAGAATGTTTTTTTTTTCATTTAACACGGATCGGATTCTAAATTCTTAATATGCAATCGTGTCCTATCGGGAAAAAGAAAATACAATTCTACCCGACATCGAGATAATTGTCACATTAAAACAAAGGAAATAAAATGGTAAACTGCCTCGGTTTTTTTTTTGTTTTTTTTTTACAGTATCGAATTGATAATTAGCAACTCGACTTTAAGAAATTTATCAACGTAATGTGCAACGGGGGAGGAAAATTATCCGCGTGCCCGCGGACAGAAATCTTGGACAGCCCTGCTTTAGGGGATAAATATCTTTTTATTTCTTCAATGAATTAACCAAATATCTGAGAATTAGTTGTTATATTAACCAATTGCCACACCTTTCTTCCCGTTAATTCATTTTTAGAATTATCATTATCAATTATCTTAAAACTTTTGTTTACGATCTTCACGGATGTTCTTGTAAATACGAAACACCTATCCTCTAATATTTAGCATTCGAAAAGTTCTTTAATGTTTGGAGTATTATTTCGATGAAAAGAAGAAATCATGAGCATTTCTTCTTGTTAAATACAACAGAAGTTCACCACATTTGGTTTTAACGACCGTAGCCTACTTTCCCGTTGAGGTCAATTTCGCCGGTGGTGTTGACCTGCCCTGTGTTTGACATTTTGGACTTGGCTCAATAAGTCACTCAGCCGGAGACACCAGAGTCATGTTTTCCCGACTGTCTGATCGATCTTCTCAGAACAATCGGACGGATGAGCTCTTCGAGCAGAGAATTATGCATTTCATATACCATGGTTGAGCTAAGTCTCAATAGACCAAGAAATTCAAAAACTTTACTGTTTCGAAGTCTGGAGGCATACATTTACTAAATGCGATTCGAGTGACTAATAAAAGTTGTAGGAACTTATCGGCTGCGTTTGGACAAGATGCAGAGGTCAACAAAAGGAATGATGAATATAAATTTCTGAAATCGAATGCTTATGAGAATTACAGTTCGTGGAAATGGAAATATTTAAAGATGTAAACAGGTAAGCAAATGTGTTATAGAATAAGAGTAGCGACTATAAATCGTAAAATAGAAAGATTCTTTAATTATGTACGTACGAGTGGGTTTTTTTCCTTTAATATAACACAAAATTATTGAAGTATTATTCACATAACTTACGCTTCACATATTACAGAAAAAGGAGAGCATTATTTTAAAGTAAGCGTAATAAGTGTGAATAATATGTTTAATAAGGAAATGAAAATTGAAAACATAACTTTAAACGAAAAATCAGGACTTTAATATTTACAAATTCTGCTTTTGCGGTTGTTTATAAATTTTTCTCAACTTCATTCAAACTTACATGTTAGTCTTAAATATAATGACAAAAAGTTATAGTTTTTAAATTAAAATATTGGACGAAATATAAAAATAAAGAACTAAAATTATTTTAAAAACTTGAACAAAGCAAAATGCATTTAAATTATACGTAATTATATTTCTAAATAAAATTTTATAATGTTTAGCCAAATTATTCATTCTTGGGTCAGGTGGAGGCCGAAAGTTGTCATGCCGTTTTAATTAGCACATTTTCGTAGGAAAGTGCTAAGGTGATCGGTTTGTCCAGCTGTCCGTCCGTTCGTCCGTCCGTCCGTCTGTAGACACAATTCCAACAATGCATTGCGTTGCAATATAGAGAGTGCGTGTATTGAATTGCTGGAAGAGACGAATTATCCTTGCATTGGGGAAAACGCGTGCTAGGCCAACACCACCTCTACTCAAAGCCTGAGCGCGAAAATTTCATTCATTATTGGTTGAAATGCGATTAAAGATGACTACCTATGACGTTTTAACAATGTATGACGTTTCCGCGCTCAGGCTTTCTCTTTAGATTAAGACATTATACAAGGAGATTCAAATCGTGTGTAAAACAATTTAAGGGGGTAATATAGCGGCCAAGGTAAACACAAAAAGTCCTATTAACATGGGTCCAATTTTTATTCCTTTTCAAGTTACAAGTGTTCAAGTGTTACAAGTGTAGGCTTTTGTCAGTGGTTATTGCAGCAAGTAGCGAATGATAATGATGTGTCTAGCAAGATTTGTGGACTGATGAGGCCACGTTCACCCGAGATGGAATCATCACATTTGGGCTGATCAAGATCCACATGGAGTCCGACAACGACATTTCCAGCAACGTTTTAATGTAAATGAGTGGGCGGGCATTTTCAATGGCCAACTACTGGAGGTGGAGTTTCTGTAGGAACGTCTGAATGCCCAGAGATCTGCCGATTTCCTGGAAAACAGACTGCATGAACTCTTAGAAGATACACCTCTTGGAATCCGTCAAAGATGTGGTTCCAACACGATGGGGCCCCTCCTCATTTTGGTAGAGTTGGTACTGAATGGCTTAACATGCACTTCCCTAACAAATGGATTGGCCGCAATGGGCCCATAGCATGGCCGCCTCGCTCACCGGACCTTAATCCACTGGATTACTATCTGTGGGGACATTTGAAACAAATGGTGTACAATGTCCAGATAGACACACGAGCACAATTAGTTGCCAGAATAACAGCATCGGCTGACGAAATTAGTCGTGATCATGAAGTAATGGCAAACCGTATACGAGTCACTTATTCGACGATGCAATATCTGCATTCATGTTCACGGAGCCCCCACTTTGAACACTTCTTGTAATTTGAAAAGAAATAAAAATTGGACCCATGTTAATAGGACTTTCTGTGTTTACCTTGACCTCTCTAATACCCCCTTAAAGTGTTTTACACACGATTTGAATCACCCTGTATAGAAGATATACACATACCGCCATCTTTGGTCAAACGCACAGTGCATTATGATCGTCTGAAGTTTAACTTTCGTGTTTTTAATATTTTAATATGGGTGGTTGTCATTGTTTACTATCTCAAGACAATGACGGTTGTACAATACCAAACTGTTCAAAAGGTTCAACTGTGTAGACTTTTTATTTTTCCAATAACTGAAGAAAGAAGAAGGATTTGTCTACAAAATTGTCGTCGTGACAAATGGAAGGCCACAGCTAATTCTAAACTTTGTGAGATAAGCTTTACTTCGTGAATTTACGAAAAAAGAAACCCTGAAACGATTTAACTAGAGCCTTTCACAAAAATTTACAAAAAAAAACCCAACCAAAATTTCGTATCAAACGCTATTTGTGAATAAATTTAAACAATAATCGTATAAATTAATTTAATAATTGTACACTGATTGAAAGAAAGTAATCGGACAATTTCCATTTTAGACGTTTTGTCGAATATCTAGAAAAATACTTGACGAATTATCCTGAAATTTCAGGGGTGTAAAAAAGGATGTTACACCTCATATATTTCAGCGAAGGTTTTATCCCGAAGGCAAATAGGGGACCAGCAAAGAAGTAAACCAAATAAATAATGTTTGGAATCACCCTGTAAAAAATAATGCTTGAAATGCATTGTAGCTGTAGCATATGCTTAAGAGGCTTGTTTTACTTTTCTGTGTTCATTTGTATGAGAATAGCACGTATATTCATGGAGATATAAAGGTTTCTTTAAAAAGGTCGAAATGTTTTTGTAAGTTTTTGTTTATAACACGCAGGATTTCAACCCAATGCAATGCCATTTTCAGGAAACTTGAAAAACTACAGTAGAGACAACACCCTGCAATCAGAATAGAAAAATATTAAATATTTGATGTAATATGAGTATTTTTACTAAATAATGTTTAACTGCGCATGCGTTACCAAATTGTCTTTTGCATAATTTATTAGCCAAATGTATAGAGCTACTCTTATAAAAAGCCCAAGCAAATATCGTAAAAATTCAGAAAGATATCGCCGGTAGAAGGAGTTGAATTTCAGTTGCTCTCAAAAATAAACAAAACGATAAGGGGCTTTCTCCAAACTTTTATTTTTGGATCGGACATCAGTATCAACTTCTTCTTCTTACGCTGATATGAAGTCAATATGACGTCAATATTTTTTCATGTCAGAGTAAGGAGAAGAAGTTGATACTGATGTCCGATCCAAAAATAAA
>JAHWFO010075587.1:0-19324 GCA_023313115.1 Rhysida immarginata | reverse complement strand
AAGCTTATTGTATTTTTATTTAATTTTAAAATGTTTGCGTTGCAATTTTGTGTTTAATCCTCGCAACCGTTTTTTCATTCACTTCGTCCACTGCTACAATTCATCAAGAATCCAATGCATGTACGTAAGCCACTTCGCTTATAAAATGTCCAATACGCTCTACATAATATAAACATGTGTTGATGACATAATTATAAAATATTTGTTTGTTTTCTTTTATAGATTGGTATGCCTGCAGTGATAAAGATTTTAGATCAACATAATCATACCATTCATACTGCAGAGGCTCTCTCTCATGTTCCACCAACTTTAGAAACGAAAAACCAGTTCGAAGACTATTTTAATGCGGGAATGGGCGTTGCTGAAGCACTGAAGGCTCATTATGATTACCTGACGCTTGCAGAAGGTGCTACAGAAAAAACATTGGCAAATTCTTCGCTCACTCCAAAGTCGACAACTGTTAGATGGTGGTATGATAATTGGCGTAAGCTTCACCTAGGTCCTAGATCAGGAGATATTTTTGAGGTATCTGAAAAGTATCAGATTGTGTGAATAATATTTACTTTATGTATTACAAATCCATATTGTTTATACAAACCTCGTATTTTCAGGTTCTAAAAGAAAAGATTAAAATATACGAAGAAAATGGAGTCAAAGTGATTTTTGAAAAAAACCCTATCGCTATTGTGATAATAACTCCAGTTATGATGCGTGCTCACAATCTTCCGCTTTCGAGTAAAATTGTATTTATGGACAGCACAGCTTCCTGTGATGCTGAAAACCCTGCAATCACCTTTCTTTTAACGCCATGTGCTGCTGGTGCTGTTCCTTTGGCAGTGTTTCTGACGTCTGGTCAACGTGCAGTTGACTATGAAACAGGGTTTAGATTGTTGGAGAAAGACCTTGGAAGTAGGCTATTCGGAGGGCAGAGATATCCAAATGTTTTCTTATGTGATGAAAGCGAAGCTGAGAAAAACACCATTCAATCTTGTTTCCCTCAGAGTAAGCTAAAAGGGATGCATTGAACAATAACAAAGAAATAGACTCCGTCGATAAAAAAGTTGACAGCTTTCTGTCATTGTTTAGAGAAAGGCATTCTAAGTTTGGTTCATCAGTGACTTCAATAGAAAAAATCTTAAAAAAACTTGAACGTGTCCAATATTCAAGTCAATGGGAAACTTTTCTTGCTACTCAGGGATGTACAGTAAGAACCGCACATCGTGGAAGTACTCATGTGCAACCTACCAGTTTGAGCCGTAGAAGACCTGGCATCACACGAGGTGCAAAGCGTTTGCCAGGTGGAAGACCTCCAACGGGAGAAATTCAGCAGCGAAGAAAGAGGCCAAGAAATTTGATAAAAGCCATATTAATAAATCAACCGAACGCCAAGCCACATGGTAAAGAACATTAGCTATATAGTACACTAGCAAAGGTACCCGGCGTTGCCCGGGATAATTACACTTGGATGTAAACAGAACAATCTCAAAAAATTAAATTAAATTTTGCAATATCTTAAAAATAAACACATGAAAATGCTTAGAATTAATGCAGAAAAAATTCTTAATGAAAATTTGAAAAAAATCTTTTTAAAGGCTCACAATGGTGCTGGACCTCTCCAATGATGCCACTGCTAGTCTAAATAATTTCTTACTCACGTAATCTTACCTCAGATGTATACTTAATGTTGTTGGAATTTCCACTCTTCTTTCGATGTGTTGAAGCAAAACTTGGCCATTCATCACTTTGTGCAGTCTAGCAGTCTCAGATTCTTCTATTTACTTGCTTCCCATTTGCTCAATACATCATGGAGCTAAAGGAGTGCTTCCTCTGTCGTCTTTCCACTCTTTCTCAATAGTTGCTAACTCTCCATTATCTCCAGTTACTGATCATTTTTAAAGATTATCAAGAAATTGTTAAGTACTAAGAACTCTCTTTTCTAAGAAAAGCCTGAATAACAGGAATTCTATGCATTGTTATAATAACATCATCATCATTTTATGTTCATTGTTATAATTCTTGGAAAGATTGCTTTAACATTACATCATCATTCTGTGCTCATTGTTATTGGTGAATTGCGCGTTGATACCATTGTTGATGCGAACACAATGGGCCTATTGTTGCACAAACTTTGCCTTGCATTGTTGGTCATGAGATATATATTGTTGGTTCATGCAGTGTGTTTGTGAATTGCGTGCTGATACCATTGTTGATACCTATTGTTGTACAAACTATGCCTTGCATTGTTGGTCATGAGATATTTCTCATTAATATGCCTTGCCATAACCATGAATATCGATTTTTTATCGATATTTATTATTTTTCCGAAATCTGAGGTAGACAGTGACCTTCCTCATGCTTTGAAGGTCATGTATGCGAAATTTTATCAAGATCGGAATAAAACTGTAGATTTGTATAAAATACATACAAACCCACAAACATCCTTCTTTATATATAGAGATAATGCAACAAACCGGGTCGGTGGCCGAGAGCGTTAAAGGCGCAGGTTACGCCGCTCTCGAAACCAGCGAGTCGCGGGTTCGAATCCCGCCGTGGGCATGGATGTTTGTGTTTGTCCCTTTTTCATCACTATTCTATATTGTGTAACTAACAATTCCAGTTTCAATTTGAAATCTGGTATTTACCGATTTTCCTCTTCTAACTTCACTTAACTGAAAAAAACTCATGACGGTTAAGTCACGCGGTCCAAAGATGGCCAAAATCGAATAAGGAAGGAATAATGTAACAACAGCTGAGGGAAGCCAACTTAGATAAATCAAGCTATTAAGCATCGCGTTGTCCCACAAACAGGCCGAAGCCCAGAAAAACGGGGTTAATGAAAACACGCAAATAAGGGAAAAAAGACGAGATAGAATAAAGTTAAGATTAACACTAAGAAAACTTACTCATCTGAAAAGATAGATAAACGTAAATCATTGCATTTAGACAATTTAATGTAATAAAGTGTAGCTCATAGTTGTTGATCAGTTTAAAAATGGGATTAATCTAAGAAATATCAGTTTTTCACATAAGATGAGCTGTCAGTCTAAAACCAGTTCTAGTGAGTAAACATTAAAATCTTGAAAAAACGAATATACAAAAAACCTTTCGTGATAAATATTCGTTAGTAAATTGCAAATACATCTGCTAATAATAAAATCAATATTAAAAGGATCGGCACTTAATGAAAAGAAATTATGGCAATTAAAAATATTATTCAAAAAGCATTTAAAATCTTCGTTGCAAAAGAGCAAGCGCTTTCTTATTACCACCAAACCATATCCATGAGCAGTATAGCAATTTAAGAACAACAATTGCTTTATACAAATATATAAAAGTTTTAAAATCAGAGATAAAATGTTAAACGTTTCAAAATACCTGTCTACGAGGGATATCAGAAATGAGATACTCAATATTTAAGAAACGAGCAGGTATCTGAAAAAATCACCCCAGGATCTTTGATGGAATTCTCTGTAACTAAAAACCCTGATCCTATATGGTAATCATATATAAAAGGTGCCACTTTACAATAAATGGCTTCTGAGCATTGAACTCCAAACCATTGGCTAACGATCAATTTGTGAACAACAGCGAGACGATTGTGTAAATTCTCAAAACATGACCAGTTAACAATCGAATGGAATAATTTGATATCGTCAGCATACATAAGCACACGAATAGGTAAGCCAACCAGTAAATATGGTAAATCGGCAACAAAAATGTTAAACAGAAGGGGTCCGAGGGGAGATCCCTGCGGAACTCCACTGTCAATAGGATAGCTGAAAAATTTTAGGGTACTGACTGCAATTCTAAATCGTCTACCAAACAGCATGGAAGAAAACCGATCAATAGCAGGTTTCGAAAGGCCAATAATACGCAATTTATGCAGCAAAAGGTGAAGTGCTCTGGTAAAGTCCACATATAAGGAGTCAACTTGAGTCTTATTATCCATCTGGACCGTGACTTAATGAAGAAACGTAGCAAGGTTAGATTGAGTAGATCGGGTGGGTCTAAAACCATGCGAACTGTCAGAAAGATAAGGATCAATATGCTGCGCAAGTTGTTTGGCTAAAAGAATTTCTAACAAGTTGGCAGGGAACGGAATCAACGTAATTGGGCGATAATTATTTGCGCTGCTAGCCAAGGGCTTTTTGGGTATTGGTTGTATAGTCACATGTTTCCAGCCGTCAGGATAGCGGCCGAACACAATTGAAGGATTAAAAAGTAGCAATGGTATTGAAAGAGGAATCAGGCAACCTTTAAAAATGTAGTCTGGGATAACAGAAATAATAACAGCGTTCGCGCTGAGATGCACTTCACGCATTCTAAAAATTGTACTAAAGATAATGGACAGAACGTAAAGTTTTTGCTAATAGAGCTCCAATAGGATTCAAGCAACTTATATTCACCTGTAAGCTCTGCAACGTTATTCATATTTAAAGAAAAAGATTATGCGATCTGATCGAAAAATCCGGATTTAAATAATCAGAACTAGCCTGCTTCGAGGCGAGCAACCATTTGGCAATATCGCAAAAGTGTGTGACGAATGTTTAAGACCAGATTCTAATTGCTTGTAATAAGAAATCCTGTCAAGATTCCAGCTTACTTTAAATGCTGTTCTAGCATTTGAAAAACTGACACGATCGACAGGAGAGTACGAAAATTTATATTTTGTATGTAACTTTTGCTTCAGCTACCAAAGCTGGCGAATGGCTCTAAAAATCCAGAAGGGAAATTGAGATTGGTGTTTACAGAATCGACGACCAGTATGCTTATTAGTATAATGGGGAATGAAATTAAAGACCGCTTCAGTAATTACAGCAACTATCCTATCCCAAATTTCACTGACATCATCCATCGAGAAAAAATCCTGCCAATTTATAGTTTTCAAAAAATTGCACTTACTGTAACAAAATTCCGTGTTACTGGGCTTACTATTATAAAGAAAATTACGATTAATATGAACGGTAAAGGTGGATGGGTGAAAACAGTCAGCCAGAACAAACGCATCCTCGTAAGAACGACCAGAGATCAACATTGGCATAAACCTTATCTAGATTATCTCCATTTTTGTTTACATCCAAATTATAGTTCAGAAAATACATCTCATTAAGCCAGAAACCAGTAACAGATATTTAGCATAAAATCCGTTGTCTGAGTACGTTTTAAAATTCCAAAAATAAAAGTCACCAAGTATTGTATAATCCGAAGGATGATGACACAAACTCCGACAGATCATCAAGAAAAAATTCAAAGTTGGTCGCAGTGAGTGAAAAAGGAATGTAAACATTCAGAATTACCAATTTCTTGCCACGACCAGCTTTAATATTAATATTACACACAACACCAACGAGATCAATACAATGGTGGTATATATAGGATACTTATAAGCCTTAATATTTCTCGGTAGGGCTATAAGCACACAACCGCCAAGTTTATTATCAACACGTTCCCCGCTATATACGTTAAAACTATCACCAAAGAGCATAAAATCAGTAAGCGTATTGTCGAGCCATGTCTCATAAACAATAAGTAAAAGAATTATTCAAATGTACAAAATCAAACACTTGCGAAATCTTTGTACCCAGCCCACGAACATTTTGGTAATAAATTATAAATTCACATTTTGGTAATAAATTATAAAGATCTTTAGATCTTTGCGAAATCTTACATCTTTGTGGCCTCCTCCGGGCAGGACGATACGATCTGATTAGGGTAAAGTTTCCCCAAGAATGGTGAAAGGAAAGTACAAAGGTGCCAAACCATTGAATTAAACAATGCAGCATAATCGTATGATTTAACAACAACAACGAAAGAGGATTAGATCTTAAATGTAGTCTTTAATTTGTGACGTTCTACCAGAGCGACGTCAGCTAATTCTGAACAAGTAAGAGTAAGCGAGAGAAAAACAAGCGGTTTACCTTAGATCGTGAACCTATAGGCTGCAGAGGTCCAGAATATGAAATCGTTTGAACCAATACGAGTTGGCTTGTTCACTGAACTTTTAATATTAAGTAGACGCGATAAATCACCATTGGAAACCCTAGCTTGTTTAGAGGGAGTGGTCTGAAGAACCCCCTGAACATGAGAAACAACAGAATTGTTATTCGTGGATTTAATATCTGTAGAAGGAGCTTGAGCATGAGGAGCATTTGACGTATCAGCAGGTTTAATTCCATCGCTTGTTAGCGCATTATCGATTTGCGAGTTAATAACTCGCAGTGTTCGCGCAGTCCGCTCGCCAAATCGCTAGTGGCAACACTTCAACTAATCTGACGAATAAACAATCACATTTGGCGAACTTACTTGACTAATTCTATTTATATGAAATTTTTTTATTTTCAACCTCGAAAAAGCGATTATTTATTTATTTATTTATTTATAAATTATTTAGAAAGATGAGCCCACAGGTACCAGTATGGTCAGATGACCGAAGATTAGGCCTATGGGTCATCAGAGAACCAGGACAATGTCAAACAGATAAAAAATAAAAAAGACAAAAGCAAAATACAAATGAAATAGTTAAAACATCGGAAAATAGGAATAAAAAAAAACTAAATTAGCCAAAAGGAACCTTGCAATATGTACTTAATCCATCCAGAACAGCAAGCAGAATATGGAATTGAAAATTTGCAAAACGTGTGTGCAAATTAATCATGCGATTAATTTTTTTTTAATTTTTAATGCTTCATATTTTTTTTTAATTTTAAATTTGGCTAAAAATATGAGATTCTGGCTTAAAGAAAATCTCTATTGGCTAAACCATTGGTGGTAAAAATTTCAAGTACTGCGCGGCCACTGACTTGTTATCGTCCTGCAGCTTCTTCACTATCTTAATAAACTCATTCACTGAGAAAATTAGATCCTTCAATACCACAATTTATTGACCTACATTACTAGAATAAAGAAGCTCCATTGGCCTGTAAGTTTCGTAATAATCAGCCGTAATTGACGTCTCGTGCAGTAACATCCTTAGTAATAGAGGAGCTTACCGATATGAGCGTACGGTCCAAAGCATTAAAGGCGTTCGGCTCAGCTGCAAAGTCAGCAGGGGAATCTCTCTGCATGCGCAGCGCCATGTTGTCTTAATTCGTTGTACCTAGTTAATAATAATCAAAAATAAGAGTTCCTCGCCTTCAAAAACCCAGGAAAGCTCCTAAAAAGCAAGGTCAGAGGCCCTAAAGCACTCCTTAGAAGGGGTTATTCCTTCGTAGCAGAGCGATATAGGGAAGTAGAAAGAGAAGAAAAAGGTCCGTGTGGTAACGAAAAGGACCAAATGTACGTGTTTGTCGAACCAAAAGCTTCGGTAAACCCCAAAAATACCTTAGAAGGGAAAACCCTAGGTGGCCACAAGATAGCGCTACAGTCTGTGACGAACGAGCGACAAGTGGAGCAACTAGGTTTATATTATACTACAGGAGAGCCAGATCAAAAACACTTCAAAAAAAAAAAAAAAACTAAAATCGAAGTAAACTAAAAACGTAACTACCAATCTGATAGATTCAGACCCGAATAAAACGAATCTTCCAACACCGGAATCGAGCAGAAGCATAAGAATAAAGCCGCCGAAATCATAAGAATAGAGCCGCAAGGCAAGATCGGCACGAGAATGGCGGTCGTCCGTCGGGAGAATTTAACACAAATCAATCCAAACAGGAGGAAAACAGCTAGTAAAGCGAAAAACAATCACAGGGACAGTAAATATAACTTTGTTCTAATAGAAAAAGACCCGTAAAATCCAATAAAGCTGGTTTGGAGGCCGTAGGATCAACCGAAACCAAGATATGAGTCGCGCAAATTGCCGACGCGGCCGTCACGTGATCCAGCACAAAGGAAAACATTAGGCCGATTAGAAAAACGCTTTAGAAAATCAAAATCAACGAAAAATTAAAAGTAATACATCAATTTGATAGCGAAAATGTCAAGGAATCAGAATCTGCTATCAGAATTAATAATATCTCACTTAAAACAAAAACATCAAGCCGGCGAACGAACGCCACGTGGGGCCATCGTTCACAGAGAAAAGCTCAAGGTCGGCGAGAAGGTAAATACCCCAAAAAAATCGACAAAGCACATAGAATAAACAACAATACCACAATTCGATAGCAAAAATTCCAAAGAAACTTAATCTGTCATCAGAATTGAAGTAGAGCAATAGTGGGAATAGCGGCGAGCCCGAGAAGGGCGACCTCGTGCTGGTGCCGAAAATTACAGACAAGGGAAAGGTGGAAAGGGTGAGAAAATCTAAAAAAGAAGCAGCTAGAATCAAAGAAAACACACTGACCTGAACTAAAAAGGCTGCTGAATCGATTCAAACAGTTTAGAGAAGCGTTGGATGTATGGATAAGCCGTTACGGGCCACAGAATGTGCCGAAGCGAATAGGCCTAACCCAAGACCAGGCAATGATTAGCGCCCGGGAGTTTCAATGAACTCCAGCAAAGTAAAGGTAGGTAATATGCCGCCCGGGCGAGCTCGGGCATCGCGGAGCAAAAACAAAAGGTGTAAAATAAAGAAAAAGGCACCAGAGAAGAACTCCTTGCGTCACGAAAAGATACAGAGAGTGCCTATACACAATAAAACAACCAGATATTGCAAGATTTCTGATTAAATCCCAAGTTGTAACTCAATTTTCCAGAGACAAGTTAAAAGATACTGTTAAATGGCCGCCATTTTGAACCGGAAATAGTAGATATGGACCAGTGTTGCCAGATTTGGTATTTTTTAAAGCGCTTTTATAAATAAAATTTATGAATTTAAAAGGCATCATATGTACAATTATTAAATTAATTTTATACAATTATTTTAAAAATTTATTCATTAACAGCGTTTGATATGAAATTTTGATTCTTTTTTTTTTTTGTAAATTTTTGTAAAAGGCTCTACGTAAAGCGTTTTAGGCGTTTCCTTTTTAAATGCACGAAGTAAAGCTTATCTCAAAAAGTTTAGGCAATTTAGCTGTGGCGTTCCATTTGTTCCGACGACAATTTTGTAGGTAAATCCTTCTTTCTTCAGTTTGTGGGAAAATAAAAAATCTCAAGAGTTGAACAGTTTGGTGTTGCACAAACATCATTGTCTTTAGATAGTAGACAATGATAACCACCCATTTTAAAATACATGAAACATCAGACGACCGTAATGTACTGCGCGTTTGACCAAAGATAGCGGAATGCATATACCATCTATACAGTGTGTTTCATAATTGGTGTCTCGTCTTTAGGTCCAAATAACGACTCAAGGAGAAGAGATTGAGGAGAAATTAATATTGATTATTTGGTTTCAATGTCCCCTAATTCAGAATAAAAACATTTCGCGTCCCTGGGGGTGAAGGGATAAATTTTGAAAATTTTAATTTTGTAGGGGCAAGGGTTAGACCCCATATGTTATTTAAAAAGTTGTAGAGCATCATGTAAATTGTGGCTTTAGCAAAAACCCGGTGAAAAAAATCTCATCCCCTGCCTTTTATCGAGTGGGTAAAGTGAAACGTATGGCTAGCTAATGTAGACAAAAACAGAAAAACTCACTAGAAACTTATTAGAACTTTATTATTTATTAGAAAACAATACATTTGAAAATGAATAAGAATGATTCCCCATCAAGGTAGATGGGCCAAACTTTCGTTTTTCATTTTACAATTTCCCAATGACGTTACAAAGACTGTAAACTGAGGAATGCTTCTCCGTATAAACACCTCTGCGTCCGTTTTTCATTTCACATTTTACATTTTTTACTTTTCCCATTTCCCATGTACAGTTTTCAAATTTCATAATGTTTTTCCTGGAGGGGAAAGCCCGGTCGAGTTTATTAGCTTTTCAACTCATTCATTCTCATTAATTTTCCAAATGTAGTTTTCTAATAAGTATGGTTTTTGTCCATATCGGCAAGCCATACCTTTAACTTTACCCACTCGATAAAGAAGGCAGGGCATGAGATTTTTTCACCGTTTTTTTTTGCTAAACTCACATGTTACATGATGCTCTACAACTTTCTAAATAACACATGGGATCTAACCCCTACCCCTACAAAATTAAAATTTTCAAAATTTACCCCTTCACTCCCAGGGACGCGAAATGTTTTTATTCTGAATTAGGGGGCATTAAAACCAAATAATCAATATTCATTTAAAACCAATCTGTTCCCCTTGAGTCGTTATTTGGACCTAAAGACGGGACATCAATTATGAAACACCCTGTATAGTGCCTTAATCCATTCAATTGCGTCACTAAACAATTCAACTGCTATAGCAAGTGGACTGTTGCGTGCTAGACTTAAGAATCACTTATTGTGTTCTGTGTTTTGGTTGGTTGGTTGGTTGGTTGGTTGGTTGGAATTTTAGGGCGTCGGCTACTATGGCCATTTTGCGCACGACAGAAAGTTTAAAAACCCACAGTTTATGGGCCAAAACTTTAAAAAATCAGATGGAAAAAAAACACATAAAGACGTGAATGACAAAGACGTGAATGACATAAAACAATAAAAATTATGACTATGAGATTTTGAAAACCCTAATAAATTTAAAAAACCGACATTTTCCTCCAGGGTTCTCCCGTAATAAGAAATATTTGTATAGGTTCTGTGTAAATCATTAGTGTGTAAAGGGCACTAACTGACTATAAAATAGATGAATAAAATTTAAATTCTTTTGAGTTGTCGCCTAATAAAAACTGATTAGTGTGTAAATGTCACTAAATGGAACCTATACTTAATGATCAAATATATATAATGCAAAAGCAATAAAAAGATGATTATATGAATTTAAAAACATGAATAATTTTTAAAAAAAAAACACTTTTTTAAAAATTATGGGGTTGTTACCCAACAAAAAATCTAAGGAATGATTCAGCCCTAATGAGCGTCGTAGCTTAGTGTGTAAAGGGCACTGGATTAAAATATGCTTAATAGTTAGCATTGCTCCACAAGAACACAATGGAGCTGGTTCTTTTTTTAGTAAATGGATGTGAGCAATCCTAAGCCGAGTAAGAACAACATCTTCCCGCCTATTTGTTAGACAAGGTAATGACCACGGTGTGATGGAACGCTTGACTTCAAAAAGTTTATTAGCTGGATTAAGAGGCCAAGACTCCTGCCAAGAAGATTTGAGTTTCTTGGAAATCACCGGGTGTAAATGCTCGGGGATTGTCAGCAATTCCGAGATCGGTACCTGAGTAATAGCGTGTTTTGCCGCCTTATCGACCCGTTCATTTTGCTGGATACCCATATGACTAGGGATCCAGACAAAATGAATTCTGGTACGTTGGAAATCCAAAAAATGGAGGTATTCCTGGATTCTTTTGACAAAAGGATTTTCAGAATTGAAAGATTCCAACGATTGCAAAGCGCTCAGAGAATCAGAGAATATCCAGATGTTGGAATTTGGATATTGAAAACAGAACTCTAACGCTTTGGCTAACGCAACCAATTCCGCTGAGAAGATGGAAAACTCGTTTGGCAAATGATAGGAGAATATAGTATTATCTATAAGGAATGCACAGCCAACCCCGTCTTCTGATTTAGACCCATCTGTATATATGTGGAAGCCATCAGGAAGGGTTTCTAAAAAAACCTTAAAAAGTGCGTTAATTTCGGCTTCCAAAAAATTTGATTTTTTCCCACCGAATAGGTTGTAATTTACATCTGGTTGGGGAAGAATCCACTGAGGGACATCTCTGACCTCTCGGCTATGCATGGCTGGAAATGAGAGGTTCAGGCTCTCTAGAAGATTCTGGAACCAATTGTTGATGCTTTTATAAGAGTGATGGGGAGGGATTCTAGGTTTACCAAATAGACAGGCAAAAGCTGGGTGCTGACTTTCACCATATATGCGAAGAGCATATTTCAGGAGGAGTTTGGCTCTTCTTAACCATAACGGGGGTTCAGAAGCATCTACATAAAGGCTCTCTACCGGACTTGTTCGGAACGCTCCTATAGCAATTCTTATGCCTAGATTGTGGACGGGGTCTAACAGCTTCAAAGTACTTTTTGAAGCAGACGCATACACAATATTTCCGTAGTCCAATTTAGATCTAACTAGAGAGCCGTATAAAAAAAGAAGCATCTTCCTATCCGCACCCCATTTGGTAGCGGAAATAGAGCGCAAAACATTCATGGCTTGTAAGCATCTCGCTTTTAAATTACGAATATGTGGGAGCCATGATAATTTTCTATCAAATGTCAGACCCAAGAATTTATGTGAGTCCACCACTGAAATAGGGGATCCATAAAGTGTAAGGTCTGGGTCTGGATGGAGACCTCTCAAAAAACAAAAGTGAACGGCCCTTGTTTTTTGGGGTGAAAATTTAAATCCTACTTCTTTGCTCCTGGTTACAAGCTTGTTGACGGCCATTTGCAGTTGACGCTCAATAAAGAACATTGAGGTCGCTCGACAGTAGATGGCAATATCGTCAACGTACAGGGAATAGTTCACAGTGAATGGAAGTTGTGAATAAGCCTCATTCATAGCAATGAGGAAAAGAAATGGACTCAGCACACTTCCCTGTGGGACACCATTATCCTGCGTAAAAGGGTCTGAGATCGTTGACCCAACGCGAACTCGGAATGTTCTGTTAGCCATGAAATTACACAGGAAAGAGGGAAGGTGTCCTATAAGGCCATACTTCCGCAAAAGTATTGCTATTCCATGCCTCCAAGTTGTATCATAGGCTTTTTCCAGATCGAAGAACACCCCTATAACATGTTGTTTATGTCTCATGCTCCAACCGAAGAAGATGATCAACAGTTGAGCGGGATTTGCGGAAACCGCACTGAAATCTGGACAACAGGTGGTTTTTTTCCAGATACCACATAAGTCGGACAGAGACCATCCTTTCCAGGACTTTGCACATGCAGCTAGTTAGTGCTATTGGTCGATAGTTTAATGGACAAAAGTGGTCTTTATTTGGTTTTGGAATAGCAATCACAATTGCTTCTCTCCACAAAGTTGGGATTTCTCCTAATGACCAAACGTAGGTAAATAACGAAAGAAGGTGAGCATAAGCTTCCCTCCGTAAATGCTTCAAGAAAGCATATAAGATTCCATCTGGGCCTGGCGCAGAATCACTGGAGCAACGAAGGGCATAATGCAGTTCCCGTAAAGTAAATGGGAGATTATATTTTTCGAGGTTTCGGGATTTGAAATTTATAGCTTGCGATTCTTCGATACGTTTTTGTCTTTGAAAGGAGGCTGAGTAATGTTTTATCTGTGAAACCTCAGCAAATGTCCTTCCGAGGATATTAGCTACCTGCTTTGGGTCAAAGTATGTATGACCATTTTCAGTGAGAGAAGGGAGTTTATCCGGGAGTCTTTTCCTATTTATTCTCCTAATCATGTTCCATACAGTTTGAAGAGGGGTGATCCATTCTTCATTCCACCATGGCACTGGTATTTTCGTCGAAGAGGATCGACATTTTGGAACGGATTGTTCTGCCGCATGGAGGATGCGGGTGGTGAAGTCCTCTACAGCCTCATCTACAGACAGAAAGGGTGTTTTATTCTCAAACTGTAGATGGGATTGGAAGACCTGCCAGTCTGCTTCATCCAATTTCCAACGTGGTAGAGGGTTGGAAAAAGTAGAAGAACTCAGGGAAATACTGATCGGGAAATGATCACTACCATGTAAATCTGAGAATACGCTCCAGGCTAAATTAGGTGTGAAAGATGAAGAGGATATAGATAGATCGATGCATGACGCAGAGCCGTTGGCTGAGTGGAGGAATGTTGAAGAGCCATCGTTTAACAAATTGATGTTGAAAGCATTCAAAACTTTCTCTATCATATATCCTCTTTCAGAGAGCTTTATAGACCCCCAAATTGGGTTATGGGCGTTAAAATCACCCAGAAGTAGAAAGGGGCTTGGAAGTTCACACAGTAGAGATGACAAAGATGTTTCGTCCGTATATTGATCCGGAGGTAGATACAGTGAACAAACAGTTAGAGGTGAGAGGTCTTTGAATAACACTCTAACTGCTACCGCCTGGAGATTCGATGTTAAATTAATGGTAGTAAAAGGCAAGGATCTTTGAACTAAGATGGCAACACCACCACAGGCTTTATTTCCCGAAGTATAATCCTTCCTAATAAAATTAAACCCTTTTAGGGTAGGAGACTGGGTTGGCGAGAGGAACGTTTCTTGCAAAGCCAATAAGGAGAAGGAGAACTTATTGACCAAGAGCTTTAGGTCTTCTAAGCGACAAAAGAGTCCATTAAGGTTCCATTGTAATAGTGCCATGATGAAGGTTTTAAGATGTAGGATTAAACTCCCGAAATAACTCCATCTCCTCGATAGGAGAGATCTGTACGTTTAAAGGGAAGTCTGGCCCTCCCCCCAAAACTGGAGAATTTGGTGTAGTCTCAACTAAACGTTTTTTGGAGGGGTCAGAGGAAGGTGACGCCTCTGACGAGCGCTTCTTCCCATCTTCTCTCTCCGAAGTTTTTGGAGGAGTTCCTGGTTGTATGATGGGATTCGAAGTCCGACTAACGCTAGCAGATGGTTCTGTGGGGGTGGAAGTTCCACAAGAAAAATCCGCAATACGTATATCTGTCATAGTACCAACTGTCATAACAGAAGGATGACTCTTAACTGCAGAAGCGTAATTTCGGACTTCATTCCGTTCGACCTGCCTACGTGCTTCTGGAAAAGACAAACCCGCAAGGACGCGAACCTCTTGGATTTTCTTTTCCTTCCGCCAAATAGGACAGTCTCTTGAAAGGGCAGAATGGGCTCCCTTACAATTACAACACCGGAACTCGTTTGAACAATCTTCCATCTCATGTCCGGGCAGGCCGCACTTGCAACAAACTGCATTAAAATGACAGTTTGTTCTCGTGTGACCGTACTTCTGACATTGGAAGCATCGCAACGGGTTGGGGATAAAGGGTCTCACGTGACAGTGGATATAGCCGATATAGATGGTATCAGGGAAAACTGATCCCTCAAAGGTAACAATGAAGGAATGCGTAGGATGAGGAACACCATTCCTCCTTGGAGCGATCCGCCGAATGTCAACAACAGATTGATCTTCCAATTCGGCAATGATTTCCTCGTCCCCCATTCCTTCCAGGTCCTGGCACGTGAAAACACCTTTTTTGTAATTTAAGGTTGCGTGGAGAGAAACCGAAATGGCTTTCCCAGCAAACTTTTTTAAGGATAAAATGGTGGTAGCTTGTTTATCCTTAACAATCTCGACCAATAAATGGCCATTAAACAGTCTTTTTACATGTTTCGTGTCCCCAGCGAGGCGTTTGAGTTCTTTTGAAATTAGAAATGGGGAGATGGTCTTAAACGACTCCCCACTTGCCAATTTCATCTCCAAAAATTTCGGATTCTTTGGCGGTCTTCGACTCGATCTCTCTTCACGATCGTTCTTTTGTCTCTGGTTAATTTGCTTATTTTGTTTACCCATATTAAGTAGGATAAATATTCATCTTCCTCGCTCCCCACCCACCACCGAGCCCAACGAGGGGATGCACATTGGCACCAGGGATACAAGGAGGATATAGGCAGCGCCTAACCCTATGGCCGAAGCTCCAAAGAGCGACGACCAGCCGATTGATCTGGACGGGCTCATCCAGACCACCCATCCTTCCGAGAAGCAGAGACCAAAGTGGTGTGTTGTTCCGGAAAGCCTTCACTCAACCACCAGGATCCCCCTTTCCCCAGAAGTAAGGTCGCTGCGCACGGCAAACACGCAGGTGGACGTACAGGTCGCAATGGAGGCCATGTCAAAAACATGCCTGCACTGCGAGCACCGGTCCCTTTGGGAGGGTCCACAACCGACCGGACACTTTTAGTCTGGCCTCTCTGCTAAGGCCTGTCTGGCATGGGTGACCCGATCCAGCATAGCCCTTAGCGTCACTGAGGCACTCAAGCCCCTCCACCACGTCAAGGTAGTGCCCACGGAGGGGTCTGTGTTTTGAAGGCGGACTAGAACATTGGCATCTCAACAGCATATTTTGCTTTTGTAGGTCTTACAAATGTTGCCCGGGATAATTACACATGTAGGGAAACAGAACAATCTCAAAAAGTTAAATTATAACTCCAAATTAATCAAATAATAACTCAATACCACACAGAGCAAAGGGACTGCCCATACTAAGATAAATCCGAAAAACAGGATTTCTAGTTGATATACCGGGAATGTACTTAAATTCTTCTTGTCTTGCCTCAGATTAAAACAATGTCCATCTTCACCACCGGGGAACAACCCTTGATTTATTGGACCCAAAGTTTTCTTGCCCTTGACGTAGAAGCTCGTATACCCTCTTGCTCTATTCAAAATAACCGTTGTTCTGATGTTTCCAATGCCGTATAGCTTTTTCCATTTTAGCTGCAGAGTTTCTCTGACCAATATTCATTCTTTCTCTTCCCTTTAGAGACTCACAAATTTTTGCCAGTGGTCTGGACGATTGATAGGGAGCTCAAGGGAGACAAGTTTGACTCCTTTGTCTCCTCAACAGACGCTGCCTTATTTATGTCCTGCCACTAAATCATCATTTTACGCTCATCTTCTTCTATTTATCTTCTATCTTCTATCTATCTTCTTCTTCTATCTTGTATACATATAATAAAATTGTTGAACATTTTGTGTGTACATTGAAAATATTTGCCTATAACTGGTTGCGGATGATGTAGGGAGTGTTACAGAGTACAATAAGACCATTTTTAAAAATTTTGTCTGTCTGTTTATCTGTTTGAACACGCTAATCTCCAAAACTATTTGACGAATTTTCATGGGGTTTTCACAGATAACTTGAGCGTAGCTTGGGGGAACATATAGGCTTCATGTCATCAAAGTCGGCTTACGAAAAAGAAAGCTATCTTAATTTAAAGTTTTAGGATTCCGCTCAGCCGCAGACTACAAAGATAAGAAAGCCTGCCTAATAGCTTGCTACTCTATTGTTGCAATAATGCGAAATTTTGAACAATAATCTTCTCGCTTTGTCACCTGGTAGCGCTGGAGTGAACTGTCAACTTTGCTGTGGATATTTGTTTACTATCGTATGCAGATTCCAAAAAGATATTTTGCCACATTTTCATACTGTATTGCAGTGTTTATTGACCAACAGTTTACAGAAAAAAAATTTCGACTAACGACAAATAACCTTTACTTGATACCATCGACTTCCTTATAACAAAATCACTGGCTACTCCCCAAAACATTTGTTATACAGTAAATTTGTTATACAGAAATTTGGTTAATACTCAAGATTTACATGTTTATCTAGGTTGGGTCAAAGGTAAAAATTCGTTATAGGGGAAAAAGGCGTTATATGAATATTTATTATAGAAGAGAGGTTCGATTGTATTACAAAATAAACTTCACAGCCAATTTTCAATAAAGTAAATCCATCTAGCGCACCTCTGATCTCATTTAATTCCACTAGTCAACACACATTTTGTGACTAAGACAACACATAGGGTTCTTCGCAGTAATTTGTATGTAGAATCCGAATCTGCTTTTAGATTTTTTCTATCACGTCACGTTCCCAAGTTATGCACTATGAGACTTCTATGTCAAAGTAATTTGTGTGAAGAGAAGCGTCTGCATTGTTAAACTATGCATATTTTGGGGCCGCAAGGAAATTTACGAGGCCCCAAACTCTGAATGATTTAAAAATGCTTCATTGTAAAACAAGAAAGCTGTGCGTGCTAGAAAAATTTAAAAAATTATATTCGTAATCAGAATAAAAAATACTACCAAAAATCACCCAGTTTCATTTTGTCACAAGAAAAATCTTAAATTTTTTTGGCCAGTGTTATCTTTTACATATTTATGTTACTGGCCCAAATCTTAATAATGTCATAAATGATTTTTCTAATTTCAAGGAAGCAACTCGGTCGTTCTTTTTTAACTGGAGGCGGAGCTGCAAGTTAACTCTGCACATTGTTGGATCACCATTTGCACCACTATTGGACAGAATTCCATTTATTGTAGTAGGCTATGGCTCAGCTTAGTACAGTTCGTAAAAAAGTCAAAAGATAGGGCTTCATTAGTTGAACTTTAAAAGGCGCTCACAGAAGTTATTTGCTATACAGGGTGATTCTAATAGGTCGTGCCAAAATGAAAAGGCAGGTAGAGGGTAAAATACTGAGCAAAAAAGTCTAGTCGCGTTTTTCGATCTGAGGCTCCATTAAAAAGTTATAGCTGTTTAAAGTTTCGTGACGTCACTTCCGTTTCAGTCAAAAATATTTTTTAAAATACAAGGTCTTTATAATTAAGGTTCCATTTTGACATGGCCATAAAAAAAAAACTACTGGACCAAAAGCTATAATACGTGGCAATATTATACAACGAAATTGGTAGTAACTTTGCAGTATAACATAGGGACGACAGAGATTCCAACTAGTTTCGCCTTTTATTCCCGGCTTTATCAAGGATAAGACAATAACACAACGACAATCGACAATCGAACAGTGAAGTGTACATTTGTTAGGATGGGACGAAAGCAGCGCTTTCACAAAGCTCATCCAACCAGAATAAGATCCAAATGAAATACACTGAGGTAGTCAAGAAGCCTGACCAACCCAAGCGGTCTTCCATATTATACAAAAAAGAAAATAAGATTGACGATTGTCAGAAACAAAATACAAACGAAATAAAAAACACAAGGAGAAAGAAGATCACATCTTCCAGTAGTCCGGGGAAGAGACGTTGCTAATATCTTCAAAATTGATGTCAAGAACGTGCCTCGGTTTACGATACTTCGTATGCCAGTTCATATCCATTGAGTACTTCAGTATCCCTTTCACAAGCTTATTGTCGTGAGTCTTCATCTTCTGTATCATAATCAAAACGAGATCCTGTATACACTTTCCGATATGGGCCATGTTTAAATCCATGTGGATGGATTGGTTTTTCACCGTCCTTCTGTCCAGCTGAGCAATAGTCCTCAGGGTAATATTCTGGAATGACTGTAGTTCACTCCATCTGGTTTTACAGATAGTCGCCCACGCAGACATGCCATAGAGGAGTATGGTCCGGATAATCGATTTGTACAGAAGTAGCTTGTTGTCAATGCTGAGGGCGCTGTTGCGACCCATGAGAGCTACGATACTGTACTTAGCCGGTTCCATGAGAGTCTTGAGTCAATGATAACTCCCAGATACTTGTAGTTCTCCACCCAGTCCAGTTTCTTATTGAACAGAACAAGAGAATCTGGGGAACGCTTGAGTTTCCTATTGAGGTACAAAGCCTTGCACTTTTCGACGTTAAGGTTCAACTTCCAGCACTTAAGCCAGTCTTCGAACTGCTTCAAGGCGCACTGCAGCCGAGTGATAACGTGAGCCGGCTGGTGTGCCCATGTCATAATGACAGTATCATCCACATAAAAAT
>JAHWFO010075574.1:0-11482 GCA_023313115.1 Rhysida immarginata | reverse complement strand
TTTTTTCAGATATCTTGCAGAGCTGAATGACATCATTGGAAGCACATAAAAGGCCCCCTTTGTCTTTTTGCCTGATGAGTAAGGATTGGCATTTTAGTGACTCATCCATTAAAGCATCTTTGCATTCAGGACAGACAACAATCTTCATCAAGGATTTAACAACAAACCCTGCAATGTATTCAACAACAGAATCACAGTATTTTGATAATGTTTCAAATTATATGGTAGGAAGTTCTGTGGAATCATCATCATTTTTTCCAATATCCAAGCTGTATCTTTTTAACAAGCTGATATCATATTGATCATGATGTACTGATGAAGAGGAAGCAAATAATATTGGTATCGAGTTTTGTGTGAGACAGTTTCCTGATGTTGAAGCTAGGATTTCATGATGGATCAGCATTCTTTTGTAAGCAGCCATAAATTGTTTCGCTGTTGGATTATTATTCCAGCCACCTCTTGCTCTAATGGAATTAAAAAAAATGGTGTTCTCTAAGACAGTGTCGGGGATATATTTATAGTAAGGAGTGTGAATGTCCCTTAGCTTGTGTATCTTAGCTAGATGTTGATGTATGATGTTGGCTACCTGGTTATGTCTGTGTAAGTAATCTGTCTGCGTGAGTATTTTGCAACTGGATATGACGTGTTGGATGGTTTCCTCTGCGATATGGCATTTCCTGCAAGACCCGTCAGTCGAATCTTAGATAATATGTTTTCTGTAACTTTTAGTGTTAATAACCTGGTCTTGTATGGCAATCATGGTTCCTTCAGTTTCCCCAAAGAGACTCCCTTCACTCAACCAAAAGTTCGACGCTTTTTTGTCGACGTGTGACTGGTTGAGGTCAGAAGGATGTCTACCGTGGAGTTGCTTTCCGAGCCATGATTGAAGTTTAGTGCATGTTGTAGGAATGTTATGGGTGTTCTGCATGCTGTTCAGATTCAGAGGTGTGTATTTTGTATCAGACATGCAGACTGCTTTGTGTAATGGTGATGTGTGTTGTTTAGAGTGAAAGAATTCTCTGAGTGACTGAGTCTGTTTCTGGTGTAGATCTGTTATGTCAATAAGACCTCTGCCTCCCTCTGAACGAGGCAGGGTGAGTCCTTCAATAGCTGCATGTGGATGATGCTTTCTGTGCTTTGTAAGCAGTTTACGTTGTTTCCTTTCAAGTCCCTCAAGATCTGTGTGTGTCCACTGTAAGACTCCAAAGGAGTAGGAGAGTATTGGCGTGGCATAAGTATTGATGGCCTTGATTAAATTTCTGGAATTTAAATGCGTTTTAAGTATTGTCTCTAGCCTATGAAGATATTGTTTAGTGAGTGTATTCTTTATGTGTTGTTTGTGCTCCATAAGCTTGGCTTGCTTAAATCCTAGATATTTGTAAAATTCGTCATTTTCCATAGCAGCGATGTGATCTGGTTCATCTAATGTGAAGCCCCCCTTCCCTGAGTACACCATTTTCAATGTGAATGGTTTTGCATTTGTCCAATCCAAATTGCATGTGTATGTCTTTAGAAAAGGTTTGTGTAATGTCAAGTAATTGGTGCAATTGTGTTCATGTGGAGGCGTAGAGTTTCATGTCGTCCATGTAGAGTACGTGTGAAAGCGTGTAGTGGCAGCTTTTATTATGTTTAATTGTGTAGCCGTAAGTTGTGCTATTCAGTCTGTTGGAAAGTGCATTTAGTGCAAGACAAAACCACAGTGGGCTCAGTGAGTCACCCTGGAAGATGCCCCGGTTTATCTGTATTTTGTCAGTCGTGATGGTTTCACAGTTGAGTGTGAGGTGTAGTGTAGTACTCCAATGCAGCATTGTACTTTCTAAAAATGTGATAAGTGTAGGGCTTATTTTATATAATCGTAGTGTATATAACAGCCATGAGTGTGGGACACTATTAAAGGCCTTTTTGTAATCAATGTAGGCTGCATGGAGGTGTCGATGTTTATTGTGAGTTTGCCGTAGGACCACACTGTCTATCAAGAGTTGCTCCTTACAACCCATGTGATTTCTACGGCATCCCTTTTGTTGCTCAGTGAGAATGTTGTTTGTATCTATGTGTATATAAATTTTGTTTGCGATACAGGCAGTTATTATTTTGTAAAGTGTAGGCAGGCATGTGATAGGTCTATAGTGTGTGGGATCTGTAGTGTTATGTGACTTTGGTACCATGTATGTTATTCCTTGTGTGAGGAAATGTGGCAATGTCCGTGGTGTTTGCAAAGTGTTGGAGATCTGTTTTGCAAGGGCCAGATGCAAACAGGTGAAGCGCTTATACCAAAAGTTCTGAATCCTATCTACACCTGGAGCCTTCCAATTGTGAGTACGTTTAATGACTTGTGAGAGTTCATCTGCTGTTATGTCAGTATAAGGCATGTTTGATAGTGTGGATGCTAATTGCTCCTCTTCTCTGATCCAGCTAGCTTCCCTATTATGTTCAACTGAGACAGACCAAAGAGACGACCAATAATGTTGGAGTGCTGTTTGTGTTGGCAGACCAGTGTTTTGTGTCTGTGTATAATCTTTGTTTAACTGCTTATAGAATGTCTTCTCATTGTTTGCGAATAACTTGTTCTGCTGTTTGCGCTGAGTGCATGTTTTGTATCTCTTCAGGCGTTGTGTTTTTGCAGCTAACTTTTGTTTTAATGTGTCCATATATTCTGTAATGTGTTGATTGTGCTGCTCATGTCTGGTGTGTGTTTTAGTCTTCTTAAATAATTGTCTGAGGCGTTTGTTCTGCTTTGATGAAGTGTTGTTTTTAGTGTATTGTGTAAGTCTACCTAACTGCTTGCGGATTTCGTCAATCTCAGACTCAATCCGCTTTTGCCATTTAGGTTTCTGTTGGGTGTATGATTTTTGTGTGTTTTTATGGATTGGTTTCCTGCCCAGTGTGAATATAACTGTAAGAGCCCCAGTGTAAATAAGTAGGTGTATGTATTCTAAAGATAGATTTTCTTCAATGTACTGTGGTAAGATGTATGTGTTCATGTAAGATAAAATTTCCCCTGTTGCTGTTTATATTTATTTTAGGTATACCTGGTCTTTGTGTGGGATCTGTTCCCGTGTAAACTGTAAGGTATCTTTGTAGGGTGTCGTTTAATGTTTCAATAAGTTTGGTATTCTTGTTCTGTTGTGGATGAATATCATGGTGAAGTTCATTGTTGAGTGTGTGTTCTACAAGTTCATTAGATGTCAATGTTTGATTCTGTGTGTTGAGTGTCGGTTTGTGTAGATGGCTCGTGTTCTTGTAGCTGTTGTGCAACTTCTTGCTTTATTTTCTGTAGCGTGGGTAAGGGTATTAAATTGTTCATAACAATTGTGCGACGCTGATCTGCAATGCGTTGTTCAGTGACTGTGATGTGAGGATATGTCTCTTTGAAAATGTTATATAAGCGTTGTCTGTAAGCTGTAGTGTCAGTTTCCAATTTAGTGACTGCGTAGTAGGCTCGCATGATAAAACAGTTTAAGTCATTGGTCCATTTCATGCGTTGGCGTGGCTTGCCTGCCTTAGTGGTCGAGGGCAAAGAAGCTCTTGAAACACTAGGAACAGGTTGTGGCATTGCAGTAGCCGAACAGGGGTTGGTGCTGCTTTCGCCACCAGTGGCCCTGGGAGATTGTGGCATATTTTTCGAACGTGAGCCTCTGCCTAACCCACGAGCGCGGACCTTGGTAATCCGGGTGACGTCCGAGCCGGTATCAGATAACGCACTAGCACTAATCATATTGATCACCAATAAATGGGTGGTCCTGTTAGCCATCTCCATCATCAGCAGGCCTTTGTTGATGTAATCAGCTCAACAGCCCTACTGGGTCATCTGGACTCTCTAAATTAATCTAAGGGTAGAGCAAATCAGACCTGTTAACCATGGCCATCTCTCTAAGATGTTGCCCTCCTCGCACGACGCGGACATAGGACCACACGAGGGTTAATATTATTATTATTATTATTATTATTATTATTATTATTATTAGAGCACTCACAAATGGAGTAGAGGAGAGACGGTGTCTAAAGACAAAAATTGACTAAGACTTCTTAAAAATCACTAGAAACAGTAATACCTAACGTTACCAGTAGCTAACGGAGTCAAAATAAGCTAACTAAAATTCAGAAATATTCATGCAATGGTTTCGCAGTAAACGTTTATAATGTTTGCACGATGTGACACAGAGATATTTGAAGCACATTGATAGACCTTAGATCTCAATTCATAGGGAAGTTTATTCCAAAGGATAATTGCGCTGTATAGAAAGCGCTTTGATTTAAAAGTTGTTAGTTTTGTAGGGGCCACAAATAAGTATCTACGGGTCTGTCGATATTCAGGGCTGGACTCAAACCAGACCTTAGTGAAAGCTGCAGGATGGCTATCGTCTCGTATAGCATCTGACAGTCCTGACGTGAGAGCTATAATACTAATATGCATCAAAGTCGGGAGCTTAAATTTGTGACAAAAGTTGGTCACAGACTCCAGTCTTTTTAATTTAAAGTCAGTCCTAATAATCCGATTGTACGCTAATTTGAGTCTCTTAAAATTTGCAGTGGAGGTTGATGACCAAAAGATGGCACCGTAGGCGATCTTAGGTATAATAACTGCAGTAATAAAATGACACATTTGATTAACTGTCAATATGGCTCTCATCTTCTTGACCATATAGACCTTCTGATGTAACATAGCGATGTTATTATCAATAAGTTTATTAAGGTTAACCTTAAGGTCAAATACATCTAACTGTAGGTGTATCGAGTGTGATTGCAGGAGCTGAAACCAATAAAAAAGTTAATGCTATGAATTTTTATTTATACAGACTCATTATCCGTGAAGGTGAAATAAATCATATTTTGATGTGTCGCCGTCTTTTCCATAAGTTAGCGGTCGACATATATGTCAAAATTGAGACTGAAGGATTGACATACATCCGTTTGCACCAACAGCAGCTCCGATCTGAAGAATACATTCATCTCCGCGATGCTATTAATGCCGACGGCGATGCAAACAACATGGGAAGAATGACAATTTTGCCAGCCACTTACATTGGTAGTCCGCGCCACATGCACGAGTACGCGCAAGATGCGATGTCGTTTGTTTAGACAATATAGCCGCCCAGACCTATTCATAACATTCACCTGTAACCCTCAATGGATTGAAATCAAGAAGGAATTGCTACTCAGCCAAACACCAGTTGATAGACATGACATCACTGCCAGAGTTTTTAAACAAAAATTAAAATCTCTTATGGACTTCATTATAAAGCCACGTGTGTATGGCCAAGTTCGTTGTTGGATGTACTCCGTTGAATGGCAAAAGCGTGGTCTGCCTCATGCGCACATTTTAGTTTGGTTAGTTGACAAAATCAGACCAGATGAAATTGATTCCATTATTTCAGCTGAAATCCTAGATGAAACTGTTGATCCGAAATTGCATGCATTGGTGATTAAGAACATGATCCATGGACCTTGCAGAGTTTTCAATAACAACTCACCCTGTATGATTGACGGTAAGTGTTCCAAGCGATGCCTAAGAGACCTGATTACTGACATCATCACAGGCAATGACGGATCCCAATTGTATCGTCGGCGATCAGTTGCGGACAGTGGGCGATCTGTAATTGTGAAGATCAAAGGACAAGATGTTCTTGTGGACAATCGTTGGATTGTGCCATATTCGTTAATATTGTCGAAAGCTTTTGGGGCTCATATCAATACGGAATACTGTAAGTCGATCAAGTACATATGTAAATATGTAAAGAAAAAGAGCGATATGACCCTTTTCACTATAACAAATGCCGAAGTATCTCAGTATCAGATGGGTCGCTATGTCAGCAGCAACGAGGCGATTTGGCGCATCTTTTCATTTGCGATCCACGAAAGACACCCTAGAGTAGTCCATTTGGCAGTACATCTGGGAAATTGACAAGTGTATTTCAATCGAGACAACTCGGCTAACAGAGCGGCACGGCCACCGTCGACAACATTAACAAGCTTCATCTCGGTTTGTCAAACAGATGCTTTCGCTCGCACTTTGCTCTATGCTGAAATGCCACGCTACTACACATGGAACGCATCATCGAACTCGTTTCAGCGTCGGAAACAAGGAACACCAGTTTAAGGACATCCAAATGTATTTGCTTCAGACGCTCTAGGTCGCATCTATACTGTGCATCCAAATAACAACGAATGTTATTATCTTCGATTGTTATTGGTGAATGTTCGTGATCCGGTTAGGTAAGTAACCTTAAGGTTCACAGTTGTGTTCAGTGAAAGCCCACCAGGCCACGGCCTCCATTAGCCTAACATTAATTAGCCATATTAATTATGGGTCTTTAATTAATAGGCCGTTATGAAGCTTTGTCAAGGCACTGAATTTTAAAAACGAAATGATCAGGTGCCCTAACAAAGATTCATAACGGGCACGTGCACCAAGCTGAAATCAACAATGCATAATTGATAAACATTATAACACTGTATTCACTTATGATTCGTCAGTATGAATCGATTGTTATATTACATGCCCTAAGTTCATATTTTTAACATTAGTGCACGTGCTTGAAGGGGTCCGCGAAAGTACATCAAACGTTGATATATCGCAGTTAAGTTCATCCATTTTCATGTTATAGTGTAATCGATGGTCGGCTGGACAGAAAAACTTACCGATTAAGTTTGGATTCTTATACACTGACTGACAAAAAAGTGAAGCACCTAGAAGGAATGGTTCAAAATTATCCTATTTTACTACACATGCATACCATTGATATGTGAGTAAACTATTAGATTCACAAGGATCTGTAATGTCTAGAACGCTCACCAGTGTGCATTCGTGAAGTCACTCTCATGTTAAATTTTACAAGTCAACTGCTGTGAGTCCACCAGTTATGAAGACGTTCAGAGAGGAACGAAGCACCCGCGATGCCTCGCAGAGGCATTAGACATCCTATCACACCAATTGACAGCATTTGACAGGGACCGTATCGTGCAATTGGCAGGCATGTGGGCCATTCATATGTCACAGTGGGCCGATGTTGGAATCAATGGGTACTGAGGGCGCCCAAGCACATCGTGCAGATTCCGGTCGACCAACAAACACCACCCCAAGAGAGGACTGTCATATGGTGCTCCAAGCATTAAGGAATCCAATGGCATCAGCACCCGCCATCCGCGAACATGTACTGGAAACTTTACAACACCTCATGTGTTTTCGCACAGTGTCTCGACAACTCGCATCTACTGCCCCATGCGTCGCTTGCCATTAACACCATAACACCAACGCCTGAGTTTAGAATGGTGCCTTGCCCGGGAGGCATGGACAGTAGACGAATGGCGTCGCATCATGTTCAGTGATGAATCCCACTTCTCCATGATCTCCGAAGACCATCGTGTTCGCGTATGACGGCGTCAAGCGCAGAAGGCACAACCCTCCCACATTGTGGAGAGAAACACAGGCTTAACCCCTGGAATCATTGTGTGGGGTGCCGTCGGATGTACGGTCAGGTCGCCTCTAATAGTGCTTCGGCAAGTTTTGACGGCCACTGACTTTCTGCGTCTGCACGTCCCACCCTTTCTGGCACAGCCCCCTGGGACATTGAACCAACAAGATAACGCACCCCACACACAGCACGTGCATTTGTGGAGTGCCTACAGCCTGTTGAGGTCCCACTGTGGCCAGCAAGATCCCCAGACCTCTCAATATTGAACACGTGTGGGATGACTTTGGAAGGCGACTCAATCCCAGTACCAACCTACGGGATCTCGATGGACAGCTGCAACAAGTTTGGACTGACATGCCTCAGGAGAGAATCCAAAGGCTGTTTGACAGCATTCTGAAGCGCATAAGGGCATGCATTGGGGCCAGAGGGGGTGCCACACCTTACTGACCTGGCGCCAACATTTCACCCGTCCTGCCAACGGCATTGTCTGTTTCATCTCATATTGTATTCTATATATATATAAAAAAAACTGACTGAGTGAGTGATCAACGCACAGCCCAAACCATAAGGCCTAGAAACATGAAATTTTGTACAGAGGTTTTTTACAAAATGTAAGTGAGCACTAAGAAGGAGTTTTTCGAAATTCAACCCCTAAGAGGAGGAAAGGGGGGTTGAAAGTTTGTTAACTCTTTAACTGGTGTTGCACTGTATACTTAACACATTTACTGGTGTGGCACTACATAATTAACCATATTAACATCTTTTAGGCAGGGGGGTAACGAATTATTAACAACGAGCATAAATATGATTATGCAATGACAGGACATAGATAAGGCAGTGTTTATCTAGGAGGATAAGGAATCACACGGGTCTCCCTTGAGCTCCCTAAAAACGTCCAGACGACTGGCGAAAATTTATGTGTTTGGCAAAAGTAAGAGAAAGAACGAGTATTGATCAGTGAAATTTGCAACAGAAACATAAAAAGCTATCCGGACATTGGAAACATCTGAACAAAGGAAGCTCCGCTAGAGCAGGAGGGTATAAGAGCTTCTACGTCAAGGGAAAGGGAAATTTTAAAAGATAGGTCTAAATCAGGGCTGTCCAAGATTTCTGCCGGCGGGCAGCGCCCGTGCATGCGGGTAATCTTTAGCAGATTATGTTGATCAGTTCCTTAAAGTCGAGTTGCTAATTATCAATTCGACATTGTAAAAAAAAAGGCAGCTTACCAATTTATTTTCTTCGTTTTAATGTGACAATTTTCTCGATGTCAGCTATAATTATATTTCCCCCCCCCCCCCCCACCCGATAGAACATGATTACATGTTAAGCATTTCGAATCCGATCTGCGAACAATGAAAAAAGATATTCTCCCACTGCGGTTTAAATACTGGTTAAGTGATTTTATGCTTTTTAGGAATGTGCGCCATGTTATGCGAGACGAAAAACAACGTTAGGCTTCGTACGGCCGGTGTGTTAAGAATTACGTACAATTCTTTTAAATAGGAAAGGCATTAATTTAGTCAGAAAAGCACGAAACGAATAGGGAACACCAATGCATCATAAGCAAAACGTATATCACATACCTGTGCTAAAAAAATGCAAGGAATTTTAGCCCAGATTAGATTGAACACCGACCATAGTGTCAAACGACACTGTACTCCTCGCGAACACGCTAAGCCTAGCCCAAACTGTGTGATAACAAGTACGTACGTTTTTGTTAATATGGCAGTTTTTAATTAGATCAAAAAAACTCTGAAAGTAATGTGAAAACGCCAATGCAACACAAACAAACGTATTTCAAATACCCAGGGCTGTCAGATACGTATATTTTTACCTTGAATTAGCCTGAGCACTGAACGTAGCGACTGACGTCGCTGTACACCGCGTTAAGCCTCGTGCGATCACCTCAAAATCAATATGTTATCGGGAGAGTTTTTAATTAGGATTAAAAACAAAAACAAAACGTTGAAACAGCTGGGTAAACCTAACAAAATACATATCACATATATCTTTGGCTGAAGACACAGTGTTTTTAGCAAACACAAACACATGGACATTGCAACCATGAGCGAACGTGCTGAACAGTGACGCCCCAGTGGCCATGACCTAGCAACCACCACCCATGCTTGAGCACACACTTGCGCTGCATCTATCACCTTGCAACACATCGTAAAAGGACAGTGAAACGAACTTACACCCCATGACAAACCTTTAAAAGTAAAAATCATTGTAATTAGACAGAAAAACAACCCATCAAGGGCATGCCTTTGAGAAAGCCTGCCCGAGAAGCAACGTGGACGTGAGCGCCCTCTCTGGAATCACGATGTTCGCATACGCGAACGTCACCATCTCGTGAATTGTAGAGTGCCGCAAAACAAAAGTACAGTCCACGTACAGCCTTTATTAAGTAAAAATTATAAAATTCAAGCTGTAAAACAAACCAACAAGCGCGCGACCTTTAGAACTTAACGACTTGTGCCGAATGATGCTAAATCATTGCTTGTGACCACAGCCTTAAATTGAGTACAGGCTTTTGCACTATAAAGAGTACGAAGCATACAAAGCATATTACTCTTGTATCCTAATACCATAAGTGAACAGAAAAAGTTGTATACACTTTGAGAGAAAGAGAGAGAGATAGAGAGAGAGAGAACGAAAACAATTTTTTGAATACAATTTTAAGCAACATTTTGCAAGCTTGTATTGGTAATGTAGGAGGAGGGAGAAAGAGAGAGAGAGAGAGAAAGAGAGAGAGAGAGGGGTTGGCGACTGAATATCGCGAGGTTGGGGAATCAAACAACGCGTTTATCAACCTCTGTGAGGCAAGGCTGTGCAAATTTGTAAAGAGAGAGACAGTCAAGTATGCCTCATTCGTATTGAGAAATGTGATATTTGTATTTTTATTTTAAGATTTTAACCAGGTTCAACTCTGAGAAAAAACAACCCTTCCTGCGAGCAAAGGCAATTAGTGAGAGAGGCAAAAATGAAAATAAAATAAATTTCAAACAGACTACCTTTAAAATACGCAAAAAATTAAATTAATATGAATAAGCATATATATATGAATTCAGTCACCTGTCAAACACTGCATCAGGTTGTGTGAGCAAACAAACACCCACTGAAACGAGACAATGCAATGCAATTTTTAAAAATTAATTGAAAATTAAAAAACAAACTGAGCACCTTGAAACAGATGTAGTAAATTAGAAGAGAGTGTAAAGCAAAACGGGAAAAAATTTGGTTGTGGTAGAAACAAAAAGATAATTAATAATTAGGTAAAAACAACTTGAGATGCCGTTTGTTTTGTTCACCCTTATGTAGTTGGTATATATAGCACGCTCTTGGTAACTTATATTGTGAGATAAAATCACAAAAGACCCTTTTGCAGTGAAGCCCCAACACCCGTGCATAACTAAGAATATGAAATTAATTTTATTATCATCAACCTCAAGGAATCAGAATATGGTCACAATCACGTGAATAAACAAGCAGATGGCCGCATTCAGATGAGTGATCACACCCAAAACAAGGACCACCACCAAAAAATTAAGGGCCAACACCCAAAACAAGGGCCAACACACAAAAAAGGACCAACACCTAAAACAAGACCACACCCAAAACAAGGACCACCACCACCACCACCACCAAAAATAAAGATCACACCTGAAATGACAACACCCAAAAATTAGAAAAATGGCAAGTAAAAACTTAAGAATAAAAATTAATATGAAAAATAAAATTTAAAAATAATCATATCAGTTGTGACATCACGGGAAAAACCCATCACATGACCTGAAATTGGCCGTCTGTGACGACAGCATGGTGGAGGAGGGGGCGGGTGGTCACGTGGCATGAATACTGCATGCTGATTGGCTAATTTTAGGCCATGCCCACCTCTATAATATTCACCCCCACCGAGGGGACCCGTAGACTTTGGCAACGCTATCGTGAACCTTGGCTCAAAACCAAGTACAACAGGTTAGTGCGAAGAGTTCAAGAGGAGATAAAAGAGCTTCGCGACGCTAGATGGAATGAAAAACTCAAAAGCTTGTCGGCTCGCGACAATTCCA
>JAHWFO010075570.1:0-11642 GCA_023313115.1 Rhysida immarginata | reverse complement strand
TTGTTTTATGACGTCAGTCTACGTATTTTTTGAACAGACCTCGTATAGTTGGCATAAGAAACAGTAAGACGGTATTGACTGAAAAAGTAGAAGAGGAATTTGAAGACGTGTTAGGATAGGCCAGGAAGGAGGACAAATAGGAGGTAATAAGCGGGCGACGAAAAAACTGCACATAAAAAATTAAAATTATAAAAAAGTTTAGGAATGGTAGGGTATCTAGCAAAACGATTTCGTAAAATTCCCTGGTAAATAAAATCCCTGATAAAATCCCTGACTGTTCCCGGTTACACAATTTTTTTGACAAAGCCCGGTCGCTAGCCACCCTGTAAAATAGTATCGCATAAAAAGGTCAGTAAAATAAAAGAGTACAGAGAGCCTACGAAAAAAAGTACAGGGACGAACACAAAATGAACATAGAAGTAGAAAGATATGATAGAACATTAAAACTGAGAAAAGATAAAGAGAAAGAAAAGGGCCCAGAGAGCCTGATAAAATTAGGGAATAGCTGAAGTTGAAGAGAAATATGGGAAAGGTAATGAGGGAATAGTGCCTTTGCTAAGGTTAATGCCATTAGGGGTGAGGGAATTAAATTTCTAAATAAGAAAAGATTCGAATTGCTTTCTTTCTTTTTTGTTATGGAAGTTGGTACGAAGATTATAAAGGCTGATGGCCTGTAAAGAGTGACCAGGGGAATTAAAGCGTTTAGCGACAGGGGTGTCAGCATTGCTAAGGATATCGAACTTATGCCCGGCAAATCTGGAGCGTATGTTATTGCCTGTCTCTCCAAAGTACTGTTTCTGGCATACTTTGAAATGTAACAGGTAAATTAAGTTGTGAGAAGTGCAGGTCAGGTTCTGGTTAATCTTGAAAGTAAAGGAGGAAGCACTGCTGGAAATGGAGGTAGCAGGGTTAAGAAAATGGCAAACGCCACAACGCTTTGCATTGCAAGGAGAACATCCCTTAGTGGAAGTGCGTGGTTTGGTAATAGCAGCATGGATCAGAATATCTTTAAAATTAAATGTCCGTTTAAAAGAAACTTTTGGTGGTTCTGGTAGAATGGAATGGAGAAGAGGAGAGTTGTCAATAATATGTTGATGTTTCCTTAGGACATTTTTAATACTATTGAGGGTTGGATGATAAGGAAGAACTAATGTAGGTGTTGTCATGGCTGGAGAAGGTTTGGGATTGTCGTTAGAACGAGAATTGCGATGTTTATAGATGGAAGCGCGTATGACAGATTTGGGTTAGCCTCTTGCTTTTAGGGGGTGGGTAAGGGCGTTAGCATGGAAGTCCTAGTCAAACTGATTAGTGCATATTCTATGGATGCGAGTTAACTGACCTAATGGGATGTTATCCTTGCAATGGCACGGATGTCATAGTTTAAGTACTTGCGTTGGTTAGTGGGCTTCTTATCGAGATTAGTAGACAATTTATTGTTAGTGATAGAGACATCCAAAAAAGAAACTGTCCTGATAGAGTAATTGTGAGAAAACTTGATGGAGGGGTGTATGGAATGGGTGATAAAAGATAAGAGTGAGTCTTCGTTGTGGCCAGATCAGGAAAACATCATCAATATATCGGAGCCAGACCAACGGCTTCAAATGAGACGTGGAACGTAATTTGGTTTCCACGTCCCCCATAAAAATGTTAGCATAGTTGTGATACATTTTGGAGCCCATAGTAGTGCCACTGGCCTGGAGGTAATACTCATTGTTAAAAGTGAAGAAATTGGAGTTGAGGATGGTCCGAAGAAGAAGTCAGATAGTGTCAGTAGAAGGAATTTGGAAAGGTTGTTAGCCTTGAGACTGTTGCACACAGCTTTAACCCCATCATCATGAGGAATGTTTGTGTAGAGGGAAGAGACATCAAGCGTGCAGAGGAAGACGTTCTTGAAATCGTAGTTAGAGTCGTTAAGGCGCTGGATATGGGAGAGAAAATCGTTAGTGTCTTTGATATAGGAAGGAAGACTGCGTGGGATGTGGCGTATGTGGTGGTCGACATTAGCAGATACTGGCTCACAGAGTGTGTTGTTACAAGAGATGATCGGACGGCCGGGATTGCCAGGTTTATGAATCTTGGGAAGAAGGTAGAAACGACCAGGAGAACTGAATTTAGGAAGGAGGAAGAGGCGGGTTTTGTTATCCATTTTGGAAGAGGATTCAAGCTAAGAGAGGGTATTTTGAAGTATGGTTTTGAACGTATCATTAGGATCGGAGGTTAGTTTCTTGTATAACGTAATATGAGAGAGTTGTCTGTTAGCTTCGTTAATGTAGTCAGAGGTGTTCATGACTACAATAGCGCCCCTTTATCTGCTGGTTTAATTGTTATATCAAAGTAATTGCTAAGGCGTTTGATACAAAGGAATTCGTTATTGGTGAGGTTAAGAAGAGGTTTTTTAATATTTTTAGTGATGGAGTTGATGTCGTTTTGTATGGACTTGATGTAAACTTCAAGTTCAGGATTGATGTCATGAGGAGGAGTCCAGTCGCTGGGAATATGGAAGGTGGAGTTGGTAGGAGGAGTGGAATTGGAAGGATTCAGGCAAAAGTATAGACGGGATCTGAGGGCATGGCTGAAGTTATCGACAGAGGAAATGATATCAAAAGTGTCAATAGTATTAGGAGTGGGACAGAAGGAATGGCCTTTGGACAGGGTTCTGATCTCGAGAGACGAAAGTTTAGTGGTTGATAGATTAATAACCGCGGTTGTGCCAAGAGTAAAGGAGCTGGAGCTGGTGGAGGGAGGTGGATCGTTTATAGACAGGGAGTTCAGAAAATAGGCGGATAACGGATTAGACAGAAAGTGGGATTTCTTAGGAAAGGATATACGGTCTCTCTGAAATTTATTATATTTATTGGAATAGAGAAAATCAAGTTTTTTTGCAAATGAAAGTATGAAGAGCATCAATATCCGGGGGATTAAGAGAGGGAAAAGAGTCATGTTGGGTGATGGACTGAAAGAGGCTTGTGCAAATGCTGGAGCAATGGTTACTAAGGATAGGAAGGATGCTACGGGTAGAGTCAGAAACAGTGGAATGAATTTGCGACAGAGTGGCAGAGGGTAAGGGACCTAATTGGGTGCTGGGAGCAGAGACCGAACCTTTGGGAATGATACCGAGAGTAAAGTAATGGGAAAAGGTGATTTTGTGAGCATGGTAGGTACAGAATTTGTCGCAAAGCTTTCGGAGCTGAAAAAAGCAGGAGAGTGGTTGGCTGTTAGTCATCTGTTTTGTGTTGATCGTAATTTTATGGAGCTGCGTGTGTTATATGTGTGTGGTCTGGCGATGTGTCCGAGGTGGAAAGTGGGTGTGAAAGTGTCTAGCATTTGTGTAATGTTCTGTGAAGGTGTAGGTGTGAGAATTTGGTTAATGGGGGAGAGTATTGGGGAAGAAGGGACATGGTGAATGGTGGGTGGGGTTGTGTCATTGGAAGTTAATGTGTAGATGATGGGAGTAAATGTATGTGTTCGCTGAAGGGGTGGAAGGACTGAAGGTGAAGTTGTTGAGATATGAACTGGTGAATCAGATGGTGAAGGGATGTTGTCATAGATGTTGTGTGGTACATGATTGTCAGTGTCTTGTGTAGTGTTGGAGTTAAGGTAGAGTGTGATGAGAGGTTGACAATATCTAAGTATGTTGTGTGAAACCAGATCTAAACCTTTGTGTGACAGATGTAGCCCATCCCTGCAAATGTGACTAGGAGAGAGTGGACAGTGTTGTAGAAAGTGATAACGTTTAGAGGTGCTGGATAGAATCTGTGCTAATTTATTGAAGTGTGAAATGTTTTTGTTAAGTCGTGAGGGGTTCTGTGAATGTAAGGGTCTGTGCCGTGGCAAAACTGAAGATAAAGTGACTTGGATGTCTTTGCTGGTGGAGAAGATAGTGGTGAGTTGTTGTATAAGGGAGTGAATGGCAGTTTCTAAACTGTTAAGTGAAGACGAGATGTTGTTTGTACCTATGTGAATGACTAGATGTTTAATGCCGGGTGGAATGTCTTTGCTCCAGATTTGCCGGGCATAAGTTCGATATCCTTAGCAATGCTGACACCCCTGTCGCTAAACACTTTAATTCCCCTGGTCACTCTTTACAGGCCATCAACCTTTATATTCTTCGTAGCAACTTCCATAACAAAAAAGAAAGAAAGCCATTAGAGTCTTTTTTTTATTTGGAAATTTAATTTCCTCACCCCTAATGGCATTAACATTAGCAAAGGCACCATTCCCTCATTACCTTTCCCATATTTCTCTTTAACTTCACCTATTCCCTAATTTGTCGTAGGCTTTCTGGGCTCTTTTCTTTCTCTTTATCTTTTCTCAGTTTTAATGTTCTGTCATATCTTTCTACTTCTATGTTCATTTTGTGTCCGTCCCTGTACTTTTTTTCGTAGGCTCTCTGTACTCTATTATTTTAGTGACCTTTTAATGCGATACTATTTTACAGGGTGACTAGCGACCGGGCTTTGTCAAAAAAATTGTGTAACCGGGAACAGTCAGGGATTTTTTTTTCCCAGGGAATTTTACGAAATCGTTTTGCTAGACACCCTATGTCACGTGTCAATGTGAACAGAAAAGGAATCGATAGTTGATGAAATAAAGAATTAATTTTATTGGTAGGAAATAACTAAAAATTAACGCAGTGGAAAAATCTTAACTGCAAAATCAGTTCTTCCTCATGATGCACAAACGTTTACACGACGAGGGTTTCGTCTCCGACGATGTCTCTGAATGGTACTCTAACACCGTTAGAGTAACTTTTCAAATAAAAATAAAATGAAGCAGACACAGTTCACAGTTCAGAAGCACAGAAGAATACGCTGACTAACTTGAATAGTCTATCAGGTGGCACGCTAAGCTTCTCTTTTGTCGCTCTGCTCAGGAGTACGATTATAGAACGGGAGAGAAGAGAAGAAAATTCACCGACGGGACTGCTCCCACTCTTGCACTATGGGTGGAAAGCAATAAAGAAGATGAGTACCAATAAGTCAAGATAGGGATAGCAGTCCAAGGACCGTAAATAGAGCAGATTAAATAAAATAGTCACTATTAAGTCTCCGGTACTGTTCTGTTCGTGAAATAAGGAAAAGTTCAGTCACAATATAAAGCATACACGCTATTTCACAGTAGGCGACGGGGACGAGTAGATTTGTGTAGTCAAATTAGGTGACTCACGGAGAAGCCAGCGAAAAGGCGGAGTATTCCTCCTGTTCCTTGTTCACGGAACATGGTGAGAGAAAAAGGAAAAACTCCAGCCCAGACGCTGTCGACTCGGCTAACTCCAGTCGTCTCGGGGAACGCCGCTTCGAAGAGCCGGAATAGCTCGCCGTGTACGTGGCAGTGAAAGAAAGTGAGGTGACAAAACACTAACGCACGTACCTGGCGAGGTAATGGACTCGGCGACCCGTCGTTGACGATATGGCGTTCTCGGGCGTCGTCTGTAGATGATAATGCTGGCCGCTCGCCTCCTCGTTCAACGCTGTCTTGAGAGAATGGCTGCAGTAGCTGGCACAGGCATGTGGCAAGGGTATTTATCAGAGGTTGCACTCGGTGAGGACGTGCTTCGGCGTCGTCGACCACTTCGGCTGTCGCAGATACGGGCAGACGTGGAGATACCTCTTTCGTTCGTTCCTCGTAGCGGGACGAATCCTGGCACCGACGAAGACGAGAGCTCGCTCGCTGTCGTTGTCGGCTTGCCTGAGGTTGGTGACGGCGAAAGTTAGTTCGTCGTCGGCGTCCGTCGCTCTCCCCTGAACGGCTATTAACGGGCCGTTGCTTCTGGCATCGCTCGAAGTCGTTTTGCTCGAACGTTGAGCAAACGTGGCAAACGATCTTTTTCCGACGATTTTCTCTCTCCTTTTCCCCCGTCTCCTCGCGTCGTTCGTTTTTCCCGCTCGCTCTCCTCTGACGTCGATCGCCGTCGGCCAATCCCGATCCGAAACGTTGATCTCTCGGATTGTCGACCAATAGCATTTTTCCCCTATCGTCGTCTCGAAGAAGCGAACGTGAAAACGTCTTCGAGCGACGATGTTTGACACGTGACACCCTACCATTCCTAAACTTTTTTATAATTTTAATTTTTTATGTGCATTTTTTTCGTCGCCCTCTTATTACCTCCTATTTGTCCTCCTTCCTGTCCTATCCCAACACGTCTTCAAATTCCTCTTCTACTTTTTCAGTCAATACCGTCTTACTGTTCCCTATGCCAACTATATATAAAGGCGTCCTTTAGTACTTTTTTCCTAACTTCAGGATAATTCTCTAATATTCTAATTGCCTTTAGAGAATTATCCTTTTTGCTTTGATAAAGGATAGTCTCTATCCGAAACGTCAGCTTTTTATCTGATTTTACATTTCTAGTTTTATTTTGATTTTATTTATTTATTAATTATTTTGTTTTTTATTATTTATTTTTTTATTTTTATTTAATAACTATTATTTAAAGAATAATAAATGGATATATGAGGATTTTTTTATACACGCCATACCTCAGATGTTTAAATTATTGATGAAAAATAGGAAAGAAAATTCCACAGCCTGGGATCGAACCAGGAACCTTCTGCTCACCGTGCAGATACTATTATTTATTGTATTCCAGGAGTTTTGTGTCTCGTTCTTTTCTCTTATAAATATCCGTTCATTTTAAGTGAATAAGCAATACATTTATCATTAACTGACATTATATTTCAAATAACAGTACCAGTATATACTAAAACACTAAAAAGCAAGGTTAAATCCCAGTTTATTTTAGTTATTTAGAATAAATTAAAATTATTTCGAGGTTGCATAAAATTGTGTGATGGGTCAAGTTAAGCGGTTTGGCTTGAATAAGAAGTATAAGAATGCAGAAATACTGCAAAGCTTTATAGTAAAACATATGTTTACATCTTCTCTGTATTCATTCCTCATAAACGCTCCCCTTTGATCATTGACTATTAGCGTCAGGTGGCCTAGAATTAGGCACACTATTCTTTCCCAGTGAGTCAGCGATCCGGTTGTTTAGTTGCTTTATATATCATTGGGTTTATCTCATAGTTTTCAGTTAAATGCGTTGCATTGATTGCTGTAAATTGATAATTGTCTGAGGCAGTCTACTTGCCATGCAGCCGTAAAAAGAGTATAGAGTCACCAAAATAAAGGGCAACAAAATCTGCGGGTATTGTAGCGCCCCCTTAGTCGAGACGATAGAAAGGTTTCGTTGGAGAAGTCTTTCATATCCCATAATAGACCCCTTTTTATCCTACCACGAATGTCCAGGCTGTATCAATAATCATTAACTCCCACTTAACCTTGAATTCAATATTAAGTAAAAACAAAGTTTACCCTGAATAATTACAAACTCCAGAGCTCCTGGTTCGACTCTCCAAAATAATGAGGGCTGGAGATGCCTACATTTATTTCTGTTTCAATAGCTCTAAACTTCTAGAGCAAATACAGAAAAAATTTTGTAAAAAATCATAAATAGTTTAAGATTGTGAAAAAAAGCAATAATTCATCATATAGAATCTTTGAGTCAATTTCCAGAATAAATTGTCAGTTAGGTAGGATTATTATCTTCGAGTCAACTGTGGCCTGTAGTTTGCTTAAAGTCCGCCACTTAAGTACATTTTTTAACGTTCATTTAAAATTACGTTTTAAGAAACTTCAATTAAAAATAGGTCACTTTTCATCATTGCGGCGAAATTCCTTAACTAAGTCTTGATGTATTAACTTCGATTTTCATCCGTTTGGGCTCCATATAAGTCTTTGGTTTTCTAACCGAATGGAGATTTCACTTAGACAGTTCAGTTCCGTAAAACGATGAAGTCTAAAGAAATGAGAGGAAAACATGTCATTAACGAGGGCTAGGTGTAAGCTATATGAAGAGAGGTCAAAGTGAATAGGGGAGAGCGCCATCTGTGCTAGGAAACATTCATTTACGCTTGCCATTCTTAGTGGATGGGGAGGATTAGTGTTAATAGAGGGAGGGGACACGCGTACACCCTATTCTTACCCATTGGCGTAATTCCAGTTGTAATCAAACCCTCGCAATCCAATAAAGTAGAGTGGACCCAATACTGGTTTCTTTAACAAACATGTCTTTTTCCTACCTTGTCTTTTTTTTTTTTTAAGAGTGGTAACTTTACTTGAAGTCTTCTCAACAGGCTAAGACGAAGCTCCCTGTTTAGGCCTATTGAATAACTGTTTACGTCGAACTCCGCCAGGCCGAGCAAATCCGAAATTCGTCTTTTTCTGTTTTCCTAATGGTGAATTCTTGAACCTCCTCTCGATCCAAGGAAACGGTGGCAATTTCTCAATCAGGAGAAATTTAGAGCCTTAACCATGTCTAAACATATTTGGCCGGGGAGATCTCTTCCACCAACATCTCCGCTCATTCCTCGCTCGTTTCCAGCATTCGACTGCCCAAACAAAGCTAAAAGTTATATCATGAAAAGTCGAACCATTATTGACTGTCGTTGCAACGTAACAATCGCAAGGAAAGACAATAAATAAATTATTTTCGCAACAAAAAACAGCTTCTTATAGAGCATGGACGCTACAGTATTTACGTAAGGTGAATGAAGACAATTGGATTTGGATGGATGGATTTTGATGGATTTTCACCCTGCATCTCCCCTTTATCCAGGAGACTAGCTGTTTGGGATGAAAGGATGATGGTGAAATAGACAAACACAAACACCCATGCCCTCGGCGGGATTCGAACCCGCGACTCGCTGGTTACGAGAGCGACAAGACCTGCGCCTCAACGAATTGGATTTCCACTTCCCACAAGAATTTATTTTCATGTCTAAATGTGAAAATAATTATGTTTGTAGGAATTGGAAACTCAATTCTCTTCATTCCCCTTGGGTATAGAGTTAATCTCTTTTGTTAATCTCTTTTGTTGTTTACTCTTTCCTGTTTAAAATATATTAGGGTAAAAATGTAAAAATTATTTCAAAATGCTTCATAGTGCCACAACGTTTGGAGCAGCGATCGGGAAACAACATGTGTTCGGAGCGCCACGTGCTCCAAAGCAAAACAAAAACAAAAGCGCCATCGGCGTCACCGGCATTGCAGCAAATCATCAACAGAAAAGCACGTGTGGGAGAACAGGATGTCAACTAATGAAGCGACAACTCTCCCCTATGACAAAAGTAGTTCTCCACATCTCTCATTGGACATACAAATTAAAGGAGACAAAAGGCGGAGTTTGAGGGGAATAAAAAGGAGAGCGACGGTCAGTAAAGAGGCAGGTTTTCGATATACTCCAAAGTTCTTGGGAAAAAAAGATGGTCAACGCAGCCATTGCCAAAAAGGGATCCTGAGAGGTGTGGCAGGTGTTCCCCCTAACAGATAAGCCAGTCTTCGTATTGAGAGGGCTCAGTTCCTTTGGTATGGTCGCATATACGGATGCCGCAACTGTCTTCGTAGGCAGTTGCTATTTCCAATGTCGGTGGTCATATTAGAGACCAAGGTATCGGCTTAGAACTATGTGGCTAGACTACATAAAGCTCAAACACCTACACGGAAACTGCTCGCACAGATTTCATCCGACAAAAAATGTGCACGACGCGTGCGACAAGATTAGACACACTTGCACGGAATTCATCCGACTCAACGTGCTTATACCACAGGAAGCTGATTACTTTTCTGAGGAAAAAATGGATTCCAGTGCTTTGAAGAGGCAAGAATTGCTTTTAAAGCGGCAGATATTATTATTATTATTATTATCATTGTTTGGGGAAGCCAAACTCGGATCAAGTCCGGAAGCCAATCCCAGAGGCGGACCCAAAAGAGGGCCAAAGCCCAAGGGACTCAAATGCGAGGGAGGGAAAGTTATGCACTCGTGGGAGTATTGATGTTTGGGTGTAGGAATTTCCTTACTATGTGACAGGTGTTTAGAATTGTGGCTTTCTGTAAGGTTTTGTATAAGTGTGGGTTTAAATTTAGTGTTGACAGGCTTTTGTGTAGCGAGTGTGGAATAACCCCAGTGGCAGAAACAACGATAGGAACAATGTGTACTCTGTTATCTCCCCAAAGGCGTTTTATTTCTTGTGCAAGATCCGTATATTTAGTGATTTTGTCAGTGTATATCTTTTGTAAATTGTGTGTGTTGGGGATTGAGATATCAATTATGTAAGTCACTTTGTCTTGCTTATCTACTAGTGTAATGTCTGGTCTGTTATAATGGATAGTTTTGTCAGTGATTATAGCTCTGTCAAAATATAGTTTATGTGTGGTGTTCTCTAAGACAGTGTCGGGGATATATTTATAGTAAGGAGTGTGAATGTCCCTTAGCTTGTGTATCTTAGCTAGATGCTGATGTATGATGTTGGCTACCTGGTTATGTCTGTGTAAATAATCTGTCTGCGTGTTGGATAAATAATAATATTTTGCAACTGGATATGACGTGTTGGATGGTTTCCTCTGCGATATGGCATTTCCTGCAAGACCCGTCAGTCGAATCTTTGATAATATGTTTTCGGTAGCTTTTAGTGTTAATAACCTGGTCTTGTATGCAATTATGGTTCCTTTAGTTTACCCAAAGAGACTTCCTTCACTCAACCAAAAGTTCGACGCTTTTTTGTCGACGTGTAGCTGGTTGAGGTCAGAAGGATGTCTACCGTGGAGTTGCTTTCCGAGCCATGATTGAAGTTTAATGCATGTTGTAGTAATATTATAGGTGTTCTGCATGCTGTTCAGATTCAGGGGTGTGTATTTTGTATCAGCCATGCAGACTGCTTTGTGTAATGGTGATGTGTGTTGTTTAGAGTAAAAGAATTCTCTGAGTGACTGAGTCTGTTTCTGGTGTAGATCTGTTATGTCAATAAGACCTCTGCCTCCCTCTGAACGAGGCAGGGTGAGTCTTTCAATAGCTGTGTGTGGATGGTGTTTTCTGTGCTTTGTAAGCAGTTTACGTTGTTTCCTTTCAAGTCCCTCAAGATCTGTGTGTGTCCACTGTATGACTCCAAATGAGTAGGAGAGTATTGGCGTGGCATAAGTATTGATATCCTTGATTAAATTTCTGGAATTTAAATGCGTTTTAAGTATTGTCTCTAGCCTATGAAGATATTGTTTAGTGAGTGTATTCTTTATGTGTTTGTGCTCCAGAAGCTTGGCTTTCTTAAATCCGAGATATCTGTAAACTTCGTCATTTTCCATAGCAGCAATGTAATGTGTTTCATCTAATGTGTAGCCCCCTTCCCTGAGTACTCCATTTTCAATGTGAATGGTTTTGCATTTGTCCAACCCAAATTGCATTTGTATATCTTTTGAAAAGGTTTGTGTAATGTCAAGTAATTGGTGCAGTTGTTTTTGTGTGTAGGCGTAGATTTTCTTGTCGTCCGTGTAGAGTAAGTGTGAAAGGTGTAGTGACAGCTTTTATTATGTTTAACTTGTTAGCCTAACTTGTGCTGTTCAGTCTGTTGGAAAGTGCATTTAGTGCAAGACAAAACCAGAGTGGGCTCAGTGAGTTACCCTGGAAGATGCCCCGGTTTATCTGTATTTTGTCAGTCGTGATGGTTTCACTGTTGAGTGTGAGGTGTAGTGTAGTTCTCCAATGCAGTATTGTACTTTCTAAAAATGTGATAAGCGTAGGGTTTATTTTATATAATCGTAGTGTATACGAGGTCTGTTCAAAAAATACGTAGACTGACGTCATAAAACAA
>JAHWFO010075549.1:0-19663 GCA_023313115.1 Rhysida immarginata | reverse complement strand
TAAACAGCGTGATTAACGATTCCTAATGAATAGGGTAAGAGCGCCGACAAAGCGAAAATTTCAGACAATTTCGGAAGTCGAAAAAGCCTATGCGAAAATCCAACATAGTATGTAAGTCGACAGCATCGATTGCTATGCTATGTTCGTGGTCCAAAATCATTTGAAGATCTTGGAAGATACTTTCCAGGAGGCTTCAAAAGCTCTAAGGCTGCTAAAGGACGATGAAGTTTGGCATCATCGAATGCGATGCGTGAAACAATTGCTTTCCAGATTTGACAACTCAGACGGCTATTTGCAATTATTCTGGCGTACTGCAAGTCCCCAGGAATCTAAGCGAATGTGGAATAGTTGTGCAGACGCGTTGATCGGCCTCCGTGGCTCAGGGGTTACGTGATCGCCTCTGATGCCCGAGGACGCGGGTTCGACCCCGGCCGAGGACGACGAGGATTTTTTCAGGGGGGAAATCCTGAGATCACGCACTTCCTTCGGAAGGGAAGTAAAACCGTTAGTCCCGTGTAGTTGTTTGCCGGTTGCACGTTAGTCCCTTGCGAGGCAAAATTTGCGGTCCCTATAACGCCGTCCTGAAATGACCATGGCAGTTGAAAAGGACGTTAATACCAAACAATCCAAACCAAACCAGACGCGTTGTCAGAAGACCATCAGCATCAATTCAACTCAGAAGTGTCACGTGGATTTCGCCAGAGTAAGACATCGGCGAAAGTGAAAGAAGAGGATGACGCGTCGATGTTACGTAAGGAGAAGCGAGCCACTCCGAAAGCGACGCGAGAGTGGAACGAGAAGAGTGGGAAAAAGGTACGATGGCACCAACGTGAAAGGTCGCAGGTTCGTTTTCGAGCGGAGTTGGAGGAGAAATTGCGAATGGTCGTCAGGCGAACGAGACGGAATGGACGTCGCAGGAAAAGCGGAGAACGTCCTCGCATGGTGAGCGAGCCAGCAACGGAAGCTTTTCACGGGGGAGCTTTTGACGGCGAGCGTCTGCCAACGGTCGGCGAGGGAGAGAGCGGCTTACGTAACCTGGTCGTAAGTGATCTAGAAACTATCTTCGCCGTAAGATTCGACGACGAGGATTGGGAGAGTCGCCTTACGAGGGCTATTGAGGAGACATTGAAGGAGCTGTACCCGGTAACAAGCCCCGACGTCACCCGAGAAAAGAGCGAGGAAAAGCCGTCGCCTTTGTGCTTCCCGCCGTCTGCGAATGGACCGACCCCGACGGGAGAGGACGAGGCCCGCCTTCTGAGTCTTCGATACACAAGGTACGAAAGAACTTTCGCATTTTCTGAGATAGCTAATATTAGTGCTTACAGAGCAGCCTTTAACGTTACGGTGCTCAGCACTACTATTACGGAAACTCAACTGGGACTATACCTTAATATTTTTGAGGAAGATGCCAATGAACTTAATGTTGGAGCCTCGCTTATCGGCATCTACCCTTTCTCACTCGGCGCCTACCTCATGAACAAAGCCGGGGGATTTATTCCGAGAAACCGAAACGCAGAACTATTAATTTGATTCCGAACTGTTTCAACAATTCCCTTTTCGTCGCGGGATTCTGAGTTCGACGGAGCTTTCTCAGCACGTGCGAACGCCGTTATGTCAACCTACGTGATTCTACGCCTACGAGCTTGGAGAGGTGTAGATGGTGGTTCAGAAGCGTTGTTTTGACATTTTCTACTGTTTGAGTGCTGATTCGTTGCTTATCATTGTTTACCCTGTTTTCTTTCCGTATGTGCATTTCAGTGCCAGTGGTGTGTCCACGTGATCAAGTGCTTTCATGTCCGTCTATCTTCGAGCGACGAAGGTTACGTCACTTATGATTTTTCCTGCATTGTGGCAGTAATATTTTTGTGCTCCGTTCTTTGTTTGCCTATGTTGGCAAAAGTGTTTTGCATCCCGTATAAAATTAGTGTCTACAAAAGTGGTTTTGCATCCCGTATAAAATTAGTGTCTACATAGGTGTCTTTGCATCCCGGATAAATTAGTGTCTACGGAAGAGGGTGTTATTAATTTTTGCCTCAGTATTTTCATGTGAGCAGTGTTCTTTAGTGATGGTGTTTGGTATGCTGTTCGTCTGATGTTCTACGTTATTTGTGCTTAGTGTTTACCGAGGAGCGTATTTGTTCTTGCAATCCTCATCTGCACGTCGTGTAATTCAAGGCAGCGATTCGACGAGTAGCTCTCGTGTATCTTGCCATCTTTTCACGCCACATTTCTTCCAGCATCCATATCCTACAATAGTTCACCCGGACGTCTCGGCGAGTTAACTCCTGCCTCGTCATTCGTCGGGTATTCATCACATCATCGCATCCAGAGACATATTTCATTGATCTCAACTTCCCGCTTCCTTGAGCAACAATAGTCTACTGTCGTCTCGGCGAGTTAACTGCGGCCTCGTCATTCGACAGTACCTCATTTTCTACTCCACATTTCATTTGGAAACCTTCGCCTCAACTGTGTCTTACCGGACTTGACGATTTTAAACAGATTCAGACTGAGTCCCATATCAACTTTTTTCCCGACGCCGAGCTTCGACTAAAGTACTGTTCGTTTGCGAGCGCATATCAATTCATGGGCGCAATTAAGCTATTCCTTGGAGAAAAGGAGAACTTTTGACTTTCAACTAGTTTGTTTTAGTTTATTCTTCCACTGCATAACAGTTTTCTTTATTTACGTTATTTTTCAACGCCATCGAGTGGCAGCGCCACCTATTAATATTTGAATCAAAATAGTTTAAATAAAATCTTTATTAAAAATAATAAACTTTACTCGTTCCCATCTCTTGTAAAATTAACTCTGCTAAATCCACATGACAAGAAGCAACCAATCTTCGAGTGCTGTATCTCACATTAGGAGATTTGGACCAATATCTGACGAAAAATGAACGCCGACTCAAAGAGTATCCAGGGATGCCTCAATTGCTGATCAAGTTCGCTGATGAAGAAGTTGAAGCCTTCCAGGGCAAGATTCCAAGAGTTGGTGGACCAAATACCGTTCTTAAATGAATAACAGCTTATTGTGTACAATCACATATTAATTGAAGTGCTGCAATTCCACTTGTTGTCGTTGCCAGGGCAATTTTGCCTTCCAATCGAACAGTCGCCAGCATTTTTTGCAGCAAAAATGATTTACCGGTTTCGCCAGGACCATCCAAGAAGAGAGGCTCCTTTCTGGCGCCTGGATTTAATGTAACTTCAACCTGTAATACCCCCATTCAATTGCAAATTGCAGAATTGCTTTTCAAAGGCAGATCCAGAACATGCGAGTAACTAAATAGATTTCTTTTCGTATAATCTATGGGTGTTTAATGTTGCTTATTGTCCCTGCTCGGTTGCGCCGGGCACAATACATTTGTAATAAAAAAAATTACTTACATTTTTGCAATGCTACTTTGGCGCGTTGGTTACATGGCGTGTTCGACAACCTTGATATTGTGGGTTCTAATCCTTCAGAATACACTTTTTAAACAGAAACAACTTTGTTTCCCGTGTTCATTTTGCCTTGACAAGATCGGCGAAGAGGGGAAGGTACGATTTTGATTATATATGTCCGTCTTCGCCGAGCTTAAACAATTACGTGAAGAATTTGAAGATCGTAAGCTTGGTGTATGTAACACATTTGGTATGAGCATTGTTCTTCGATTGCACAGAAATATGCTACCCTTGTGTTCCGTATGGAAACATAAGCACATAATGCAGAGGATCATACCATGGGTGATTTTCTAAAATCTGACGAACTCTACTTTCTGTGCGTTGGCGCAAAATATTATCGCCATATTCACTGACTCCCTGCCAGGTTAAAAACCACAGCAACGTCCGAAGTTGTCGGTAAATTGTAGGGTCGACGGTCATTAAGTTGAACATTTTTGGTATTAAACAATGCAACAGTCAATTCTGAATAATCAGATTCAATGCAAGCTACAATACTCAGCGGGGATAACGCAGGCAATTCTTTTTAATACCAACAATACCGTTACAGGCACTGATCATTTTGTAGAGTTCAAATGTCGACAATTTCTCGTTTTCGCCCAGCTTATGCAATGACAATTAACAATTCCCGGGAGCAAAACTTAAACAACACTGGTATAGACGTAGAGTAGATAGATACTGATACCCCGCCTTCGTTTTGCCTTGAAAAGCTCGGCGAAGACGGGCATCTCCGCTAGTTAATAATATAAGTGGCGTTTAAGTCACATTGTCATAATTTTTGAAGATACCTTGCAGACTTCATGTAAGTTTAAATTGTAGAAAAGGGGTAAAAATCTTATTATTGCCTTGGTATTCGTCAAACTGGTTTAATCCATGATCAATTTTGAAAACTTTGGATTTCTTAGAAGGTTATCTACTAGATCTTCTTTGAAACTATTCACCACTGCTGCCTTCTTTATGTAGCTAATTTGTTTGTTGAAACGTGTCTCATTTAGGGGGATGTTTAACGCCTTATCTAACATAAATTTGATCGACCGGTTAGGTCTACTATGGCAAACCATTTATTAAACAAGGGACATGGTGTACAACATAAGGAAAAACCAAAGCCAGCAATAAGCACAGACAGATAGATAAACACATTGATTTTTATTAATATATAGGGTGAGTCTGAAACCCTGTCACAAACTTTTAGACAATGTAGTATGGATGATTCTAAGCAAAAAAAGTTCATATGTACATGGGTTCGAATTTGAACGATAACCGAGATATGAACAGAAATAAAAATGACGCCACTAAGATCAAATTTTATAATTCAGGTTCTATAAAAGTTTGTGACATGGTTTCAGACTCACCCTGTATATGTGAGAAAATTACGTGGCAAAAGATCACCAAATACCATCTCAATCTTTCAAATATCAAATTTCCAAAGTTTCCCTGTGTACATCTTATTCCTATCATTAATCAAGTGTTTGACCTGCCTCCCCACCCTTAGGAGAACAAGTAGGCATTCTACCCCCCCCCCTCCTCAACATAAATAGTGGCTACGCCCATGATTACAAAACTGTTTGACACTCTCAAAATTAGAAAACGGAGAAAACGTGGAACATATAAATTCAAAGGTATATTTTTTAAAAATTCCCAACATAAAACGGAGAAAATAAACTCGGAAATTGATACTAATTTAGCTACAAATTATATAATAATTTTCTTTACATGTTAATATACAGAGTGGCCAAAAAAACTCACTTTGAGAGCTGATAATGGATTTATTATTGAACAGATTATAATAGTTTAACATGTTCATATTAGTATAACGCGAAAATGTTTCCAATCATAAACTATGCAATTAAGGGATTTACATTTTTCATTGGATACTCTGCTGGATATGGCTACCTTTCTCTTCTATCACCAAATTTAAGCGGTTAACGATATTGAAAACGGCAGATTTCAACAGTGGCTGTGAGATTTGAGCCATCTCTCTTCTGATGGAGTCAAGTCACAGAGAGTTGTTGGTCTGGTAAGATAAACCCTGCTTTTTAGAAAATCTCCATAACCAATAGTCACAAGGATTAAGGTCTGGGGATCGAGGAGGCCACGCTATTGGAACATTTCGTCCAATCAATGTGTCATCAGTAAAAACAGAAAGCACTCAAGTTTTACAGGAATGGTTAAGTGTGGCGGCGCGCCATTAAGTTGGAATGTTACGTTTCCCAATATGCCTTGTTGCCTATGTAAAAAAGATAACATGATCTTGTAAAATCTATAGGTACCGGAAACCTGTGATTGCCACTGTTAAAAAAAAACTCCATCGTTCTGTTCTTCGAAGAAAACCAGTCCAATGATGAAATTTGCAGTGAAACTACACCAGACAGGCTGGTGATTGGATCCTATTGAAAGCTGAAGATTCACTCAGAAGGATTTCTCCACACGGGCACACTATAATTCGTGGTTGATAAAAGCAGCCAGAACGGCTAGACACAGTTTATAAGTTCATAGTAGAACCGTTAATCAAGAAGCACACACACTGTAGGAGAAACTGGATTCCTATCACTTACGCTGTGAAATCGCTTCTCCTTGTTGGCTCTTGGAGCTAAGGCTGCTGGAATTGCCTCAGTGGACACCTCTTAAGATCTTAAACAGGCGCTCAGGCGAATGCCTTAAATGCCTTAATGCACTCAATTAAACGCCTCGATATGAGGCTCGTTCGCAACCCGGCGAACCATTAGAACTCAGACGAGAAGGTAAGATGGAAAGTACAGTCCCCTCCAGTGACCGATCAGAGACGCCGATATGCTGGAAAACGCCGTCGGAATACTAAAGGACCAAGCTGGAAGCATTCAAAAGAAAAAAGGGCCTCAATTGAACAGTCACTTTCATCCAAACTATTGAAGGCTGAAGATTCACCCAGAAGAATCTTTCCACAAGGGCACACCATAATTCGCGATTGATGAAGACAATCGCAAAGTCTAGATCCAATTTATAAGGTTCGCCAGTGGAATCGTTAATCAAAAACCATTCCTCCACCACTGGCATATGGCGGCCAAAATACTATTTAAATTAATTTGCATATTTTATGATTGGAAACATTTCCGCATTATTCCAAATGAACATGTTAAAATATCAATATAATCTATTCATTAATACTAGGGTCGTTCAAGGTTGAACTGGTCTTTCGCTAATATAAAATCGAGAAATAACTCTAGCATATTACAAGATTGAATTTCTCGTGATCGGCATGGCGGTTCATCTGTCTGGAACTTCAGATGTTTTTAAAGCGGCCCAAACAAATAACAATCACTGTGAGCTAAGTCTGGGCTGTAAGGTGTATGGGGCAACACTTCCCGTTGCTCCCCGTGTGAGGTGGTAATTGTCATGGAGAAAAATGACATTTTCGAACAGCATCCCGGGTCTGATCTCCCAAATGGCGTTGCGTACGGTGCCCTGAAGTAATTTGCAATAACACTGGGTGTTAATTGTAATACCTTTATCAAGAATGGCTTGTTCAACGCGTGTGATGTTCACTGGTGTGACTGCAGTCGGACAAATGTGTTCATGCATTGTATTTTTCACCAATTTTCGTCCTTCGCCAAACTGATTGCAACAGTCGTGCTTACTTGCCCGTGACATCGTTTCTTCCCGATACTGTGCTTGATATCTTCTCAAAATCTCAGCAGGTTTAACCTTCTCTATCACAAAAAGTTTGATTGCACACCGCAGTCCTACAGCTACAGAAACACTGCTTACTACAATGTTTGCTGCAGCTGCTGCGTATGCGTCAAATACGTCATACCCATTGCGGATACTCAAAAAGAATTACGTAACGTTCCCTGAAAAATGTAATATGCTAGAGTTATTTCTCGATTTTATATGCGTGAAAGTCTAGATGAACCTTGAACGGCCCTTGTAAAACCTTGTAAAGCTCTCAAAGTGAGTAAGTTATTTTTGGCTTACCCTATATTTAAATATAAAAACGACATTATAATTTTTGAATCAACTAGACTTAAAGATGTAACGTTTGAATCTCACCAATTCGAAATTTTTCGCTAGCACATTTATTGTTGGCGAACTTAAAGGAACTATAGTGTATTAACAGCATATATGCTGTATTTATATTAAAACGTGAATTAAATAAAACTGGCTTCAATCTAAATTCGAACGGTTTTCATTCATAGAAATTTACATTAACTTTAAATCTGATGATGAATCAATAGTAACTGAAAGAGACATGTTCCACTCGATGCCATCTGTTTTTGAATTCATGTGTCAGTGAATTCTGATCGATGACTCTAATGATTGGCAAAAAAAGAAATTAGTAAATATTTTCTCTGCTAATGGAGAATAAGATTTCTACTGTATTGACTAAGCAATTCCATTTAAAATAATACAGATACAAAAAAAAAAAAGGAAGAGCTGGTAAGTAAGTGACATTACTCTGAGGGAGATAGCAACATATTCACTATATATATTTAATTATATTTAATCGAAAGTTTCGTTTCATTTAGTTCTTTAAGTCCATATTTGGAAAAGAGATTATTTTATTACAGTTGGCTTTTATTTGGCTTCGCGAGCCTAGTGAAATTCGTCCCACGTAGCCCCGATATTACTTTCACCTGGCGGTATTATTGTTTCAATTTATTTGATTTAGACAGCTGGTAAACATTGCCCATTTAATTAAGTGTCTTTTAGTTCTCGCTAAAGGCAGTAGAGACAGCGGAGGCTTCAATAAAATGTGAAAGATAAGTTAGGGATTTTTCTATCTGAGCATAGAGACTACGGGCCGTGAAAATCAGGATTAATTTAATGTTTCTTTAAATTATCAAATTACGTGGAATATGAATAGAGTATGTTAAAGAAATAACTTTTCTGAATGGTTATTAATTCACACTAGTAGAAAAAACCCATCTTTATAAAAAATATTATGCAGGCAATTGAAATGACTTGTTGGTTTCTGATTAGACTTAATATGTGAGTTGAGATGGTCATTGTGTGAGTATTGGCACATTGTTAATAATTATCACTTGACATAGTATCCGGTGTAGTTTATGATCCTCGTATCTCATTTAGATGAAGGATGAAAGGCAGAGGTTAGCTCCGAAATCGTCAGAACTAACCGGTTCCCAGCCAGACATTACAAATTTGTTGTAGGCTGTACGTGTATTACAGGGCGATTCATAAGTCCGTAACCGATTTCTTTTAAAATAAGCATACAGATACAAACGCGTGCGGTAGAGCGCAAAATCTTCATCAAATCATCAAGTTTCGAAATGGTGATTTTACAGGTGTTCAATAGGGCTCTCTCTCCGGCTGCATGGAAAACATGAACTTGGTAAAGAATGTTTTTATCAGAGGTACGAGATCGATCTGTGCGTTTCCGCTTGGAACGTCTGATGCTATTTTCTAATGCTCTTGGCAGCAAGGGCCTTTTGTCCCCAATCTTATACGAAATTTGCGCTGGAAGGTTATCGTGACTCACACTTGTTAAAGCAAAGAACGCAAGAGGTCGCAATTTCGAGAAAAAACTGAGACCAGGAAGATTTCTATAGGCAATCTCAACAAACTTTGACGATCCCCTATTTCCAATGTACAATGTATTGTAGGCGGGTCGTTCAGCTGCCGTAGTTAAAGGACTTTGAAATCGGATACGGATTTTCAAATCACCCGCCAGGATAAAACATATGGTAAAATTAGACTCTAATCTTTTTATTTAAATAGCTAGTTGTTGGCCTCGCCGCGAAGTTCGCTCGGCTGTGTGTTTGTCTTATTTAATCAAATCAGAAAAAATAAAATAAAAATTCAATTTATTTTAAACCAAATACTTAATTACAAAACATCATGATAAATCACAGTTTTAGTGAAAGTTCTATCACTATTTTTCCATACCGTAATAGCAGTGTTTTAGGACTTTTCTGATCCATCGGACTTCGATATCCTGCGATGGACTTTACGAGGTACACGATTGTACTGTACGATCTTTAAACAAGGAGATTGACGCTCCAATGCTCTTTCGTCATTTTTGCCTTGTTTTTAAGTTATAATTACTTTTTTCGTCATTGTAATTACAATTCAATATTAAGATTTTTGGCCAATAATTCTAAAATGACGCTGGGATCACAGTTTAAATTTTTATTGTATTTTTAAATGCAATGTTTTTTTTGGCTCACATTTCCAAATTTAACTGTGTTTTTTTCATTTTAATATAATGTTATGCAATAATTTTTAATAAACCTGTCAATTATTTCAATTTCTATTTTAATTAAATCTTGAAAACGAAATCTTTTCCAGAAATACGAGTTATAGACAAAAACTCCCACTAATATCATAAACACCTTTCGGTACATAATAAAATCTACTTTTAAATAAAGAAAAAAACATTAATGAACCACACAAATTTATTTTCATCCATGGTATTCTTGGCTGCTGGTCAATGAACAAATAATAAAAATTTTAGAGACCGATCGATCCACTTGTCCACCAAATTTGATACGGGGACTAATGACGACGTGGGAAGGAGTCCATGAAGAAAAAAAATTGTAGTTCAAATTGGTATTGGCCTTACGCACCAGGTTTTATTCGTACTAAAAATCAGACTCATCATATTCGTTTAAAATGGCCATTGCTTTGAATTATACTAATCTTATTTGTCATTATTTTATATGAGTCAGTAAACCTAATCGTATTTTTTGTACCTTGTCTGTTGGGGGGGCCGCCCCCCCCCGGCCTCTTGGCGACTTTATTGCCCCGAGTTGATCTATTGTTATAATTATTATTATTAGGAGAAAGAGGCCTTATATTACATACAATGAGGGCGGGACGGAAATTTCGATCTTTAGCCAGTGTTGTCTGAATCGTATCACGCAATAGCAAGCGCATAACATTCATAAGCACGTAATAATAAATACCCGTCAGTTTGGATTTTAAAATCTCATAAGGTTTTGGCAGCAGATAATTTCATGCTGTCACAGCTTTACTTTATTTATATTATTACCTTCATTTAAGCAGCATTTATTTAAATCACAACACTTACGGGTATCGTGTGGGCAGTCGCTATCTGAAACACAGTATGCACTTTCAGGAGGCATTACAAAAAGACAGAAATCACCTGTACAAAAAAAACACATTCTGAATTGTCTTTTAATATCAAAATTTACTATATTCTTTAAAAAAAAGGCATAAATGAAATGATAAATAAGGCATAATGTATTGAGTTCCAGAATTCTGGAATAATATTTAAACCACTTTAATGAGGAGACTGAAATTTAAAAAAATGTTCGATGTCAAATGTAAAAAAAAATTACTGCAGATTTAAATTACGTAGATAATTTGTTTTAGCAAAATCGTTAAAGATAATCAGTTCATTCTTAAAGAAGCATGCTATTTCAAACGATTTGACGATTAAATTTGGATAATAAAGAAATTGTTGTCCTTCAAAGACCATAATTAGATTCATTCATAGAAGGCCTTAAGATGACCTACATAAGACATGGCATTGACTGGTATTCTCCCTCATTCACAATACAAACCTCGCTGTGATTTTGAATGGATGAGATCGATTCATATTCTAAAAATAAGCTGTTTACACTGCATATGAATGTGTTTACTTTTTCAATTACTTGCTATACTGACAAGGAAGAATACGAACATGTACCTCACAGATTCACACCAAATATACCGAAATTTGAATGAGATATCTCTAAACAGCGATGAAAGACACCTTCATTTCATAATCATATGTTCCATATCTTATAAAAGAGTGCGGGCAGACGGAAATATAGTACTTACTAGCTGAAAACCCGGCATCGCCCAGGACTTTATTTATCCTCTTGTTGTGTTGACCTGCCTCAGATTGAAGTATCCATTTTCTTATCCATACTTTAGATCTCATCTTTCCTTCGACGTTTCCCTTGCCCTTGACGTAGAAGTTCTTATACCCTCCTGCTCTAGATGAAGCTCTTGTTGTTCAGATGTTCCTGATGCCCATTTGTCTTTTAGCTGCAGAGTTTCCAATACTCGTCCTTTCTCTTTCTCTTTCCTTTCCAAACGCACAAACAAATACACAAACTTTTGTCAGTCATCTGGACATTTGTTAGAGGGCTCAAGGGAGACACGTGTGTCTCCTTTCCCTCCTCGATAGACATTTTCCTATCCTTATCGTCTGCTATACTCATTTTATGTTCAATAGCATAAAACGAATGTCTTGTCATTACATCATAATTTTATGCTCATTCTATCCTATCCTATGCTCGAGTTTTTGAAAATAAAGTTTGGAAGTTTTCGGAAGTGGAGCCGCCTTTGTTACGAAATGTCAAATATTGGCAAGACTCAGTGGCTTTTAGGTACAACTTTTACTGTGGATAAAGAAAAATTGCATCCCAACCAAATTGATGATATTATTACTGCAGAAATTCCTGATGTCAACAGTGACAAAAAACAACACGACGCAGTTGTCAAAAACATGATCCACGGGCCATTCGGGCATACAACAAACACAATCATCCCCGTGCATGAAGGACGGGAAGTGCACCAGGAAGTACCCCCGGTAGCTACTGATGCTATTTATCTCCAATCTTACAAAATTTAAATAAAACCAAACGACAATACCTATTCACAAAGCAAAAAATAAAATCCGAATTGCAAAGCAAATCGAAGTCCGTGAAAATAGCCAAAACGTATTACTATCAATGTGGATCTTAGACTTTATTATAACCACAAAATATAAGCTGATTCAGATTTTAAATTAAGAGGCTTCTCAGGTGCCTATTTACCATCTATTTGGAAGAGGTAGTATTATTTTAATGAACAATTGCACCTTTATTATGTTTTTATGCCTCATCAGAAGCTATTCTTATTACGTTTAAATCGATTACATTCCTGTTGTACGAGGGTGGGCTGAATAGTAATGCCTCCATGGCTGTAACTTTTTTATTTTTTAACCGATTTTCAAAATTCTTTTTGTATCTGATACTCATATTTCTCCTCTATGTAATGCACTATTCACTTTTCGACATAGTCCCCATCCCTTTCCACGCATTGTACCAACGCGTGACTAGTCGGGTGAACCCCGTCGGAGAGGAATTCCGGGGTTGTCGTCGACACGAGGATTGAATGGCAGCTTTGGATCCTCTTCTGCAACAAGATAACGCCTGTCCGCACACGATCGCCACACATCAGAGGGGGTTGCAGCGCCTACAGATGAAATATTGCAGTTCAAAAATGAAAGACTTTGCACCTTGCGACTTTCAACACTTCCCAAAGAGGAAAGAGCACCTTAAGGGGCATGAGTTGCGTTCTGACGACGAGGTGAAACCTGCCGTTCGGTCTTGGTGACGACAACAACCCCGGGATTCCCCTCCGACGGGTTCACCCGACTAGTCACGCGTTGGTACAATGCGTGGAAAGGGATGGGGACTATGTCGAAAAGTGAATAGTACATTACATAGAGGAGAAACGTGAGTATCAGATACAAAAAGAATTTTGAAAATCGGTTAAAAAATAAAAAAGTTACAGCCATGAAGGCATTACTTTTCAGCCCACCCTCGTATTATATGAAGATAATAGACTTTAGAAACCTAAGAAGCATTTTAGAATTTATTATAATACAATCAATTGTCAGTGAAGGAGTGGGTTTCCTTTCTTGTAAGAAGACACAGATGATGAACGGATGTTTGTCCACCCCTGCCGTGGTGGAGCAATTTGAGACACCTTGGGAGCAGCTCGCTTTGCTCTCCTCGGAGTCCATAGTCCACAAACTGATTTTGGCTGTCATCTGAAATGATTGACATCTGTGAGGGAATGTTTTTCTCTCATTTCCACTAATTGCAATATTGAACTTTTTCCAAAAAACCCGTACGTCATCAATACATAATGAAGAATAGCAATTTGGGACGTTCTGAAGTGAGAAACTTTGATGAGAATAAACAGAGCAGTTGCCCGCCAGACTTTGAGAAGAGCAGTAGTCCATGCCCGCCAGACGCGGAGAGATGAGTCAGTTGCTACCCAGATGTAGAAATAACGGAGAAGCTGCCCATTAAATTAATGATGAAAACCGTATTATTAACCAGTTAGAACGTTAAGACTGAATGTTTGCACGAGAGGCTCCTGAACAGTGTTCAGATGAGAAGGAGCAGAATGTCAATCTACGCTTTGCTAGATTTGAAGCCGCCTGAGTCTAAAAGCCTGATGAGCCGCCTTTGTTGCTTCATGAATGAAGAACCGAGCCAGATCCGAGCCAGCCACCGCCAACGAAAGCCATTCCGAGGGCCACGCTGAGAGCCAGACGAGTGCTGCCGCCGATGATTAGCCACCGTCCGCCGATGCCACCACGCCATTGTACGCACCGACAGTTTGCAACTAGATTACAGTCTCTTGGTAGGAAACTTCTAGAACCAATTGATGGTGAAGGAGAAGTCGCAATTGCTAAGCGAGAGTACGCACTGCAGCTGATTGATAATAGAATAAAAGATAAGTTTCTAACAGTATGACAATTAGTCTACAAAAAGGAATGATTTATCGTAAACCTGCCACGTTAGAAGAAGCAATAGAGTTCGCTGAAGAGCTAGAGCTAGCGGAACATCGTTTAAAAAGTAAGCAAGCGACTCTGCATATAGTCGAACACATGGATCGCGAAGAGGAATTGGCAAACCGAATAGAACAACAAATAATAGAAAATTTAGAAATTAAAATCGAGGCAATAATGAAGCGAGCAACAGAATGCTACAGCCATGTTATGCCTAGATCACAAGGAAAGCGTAGAAATGATTTTCAGCCTGTAAGCCGTGATCGAATTAGGAACAATGTTGTCTGTTGTTATTGCATGAAAGTAGGTCACTACGAAAGGAGCTGTCGGAATAAGGTTAGAGATAAGTGGAAACAAATTAGGCACCGAGGAAAGCGTCATCACAAGCAGAAACCGAAGTTGTTGAAACGCACTGCCATAAGCAAGTACGTCCGCGTGAAAAGGGCCATGTTCATGTCAGGACTCGAGAGTTTAGGAAACCTAGGTGTTACGGTTGTAAACGCGTCAGACATAAACAAAAATTATGTTGGTTCCGAAGGCGTATATTCGAAACGCACGAGGTGCAGACCATCATTCGCTCTCTAGTGGCAATAAACATAACCTTACGCCCTTGTCCAACTTGTTTACTAGTCCAACTAGATTACACTGGCACTGTTGTATTTTTTTTTTTTTTTTTTTTTTTGCTCGGAGTGAATTTTTTTTTAAAGACTGGGGGGCTGTGCCCCCCAGACCCCCCCCTCCAACGAACTGATATATACCCCAACCTAATTGGTTACAGGGGGCAGTTGGTTTCCCCCCGGCCGGTTACAGGTTTCGCGACAATTCAATTGGCACTGGACATTCAACTCTACATCGTTTATCGTCACTAGAGGGCGAATGATGGTCTGCACCTCGTGCGTTTCGAATATACGCGTTCCGAAGGAAAACACCACTCCAAGAAATGAAGGAGAGGGACCGTGTTGGTAGAATAACGCCCGAAAATGTCAATATAATAAATCCCTCAGATGTTGCAACCCACAATGTTGATTCAGTATCCACAGAATCATGTGAAAAATGTACACAGACTATAGATGGTATGCATGATGACGTCACGCAACAAAGAAACTTGTTTTGCCGCCATGATTGAGACCAAGTTGAGAGCTTAGAGCATAGAAATAGAAGGACTATGCACGAAGATTGAGACCAAACAAATGAAAAATTTTAAAAAAAAATCAGCCTACATTTTTACTTTAAAAAGTGCATTGCAAATTAAAAAATAATTTTTTGTGCCTCTCATTAAAATATTCATAAAGTTATAAAAAGGCAAAAGTATGGCGGAGCGTAATTTTTTCATTTTATATTTCATTATAAAAAAACGCCCGCTGCCTTCTTTTAATTTGATGAATTCCTATTTTAATGAGAGGTATTAACAAATAATTTTCAACTTTTCATTGCACTTTTTAAAGTGTATGCTTCAATTTTTTTTATTTATTTTTATTTTTTATATTATTCTTTTTAGTCATGGATTTCCAATTAATTTTAATTCATGTTTTTGCTTCAACTATGTAAAAATGAAGAAAACTAAATACTACAGGTGACCCATTCCCTACCCCCAGCATGAAAAATTAAATAAAAATCACCTTCAATACTTTCTAATTCAAATTTTGAAAATTTTTATACTCTCACTGGAAATGAATCAATGTGCCATATTTGAATAATTAATTTTTTACTAATTATTTTTGAAACGATAAAAAATTTTTTATCCATCTCAGGAAACCCTAAAAATTTAAAAACTAAAAATAACGTAAGAGCATATGAAAAATATGCAAATTATAATAATAATTAAATAATTCTGAAAAAAATTTGAAAATTTAAAATAAAAAATGAAGAAAAGAAAAACAAAATTAAAAAAAAAAATCGGATGATACAGTAGAAGGAGAAAATAAAAGTTTACAATTACAATAATTCTTTTTAAAAAATTTAAAAAGTAGAAAAAAAGAGCTTATATTAAAAAAGTCTGTTAATTGAGCCTCTACTATGTTTTTATAAAAAAAATTGGTTTTGTATGTACCCTCTCTGCATGTTAAATTAACCAAAAACACAACTACACTATAAAGAAATAAAGCTATGAGTGGTCTCAACTATGGCGGATGGGCGGAGTTTTGTGCAAAGCACGTCATGCGTGACGCCATATGCATACCATCTATAGAGAAAATTATGGAAGTAGAAACCAAAGAAATAGATAAATGCAGGAATGAAGAAAGACTAGGTAGAGTAGAGTAGTGGCTTGCAAGGATAGAAAAAGAATTGATATTAGGTGTTCCTCAGATGCTAGAAACATTCCGTGGAGAAGAGAAACAAATATTGTCAAATGCCGTTAGGAAATCGGTCGAGAGGAATGACAGATTAACTGATAGGTTGGAACAGTTGAAACATGATTGGACAGACATGCATAGAAGGCTTAACAATTTTGAACAGCATGTAGAAGCATGTGGAATTAGATGCATCCATTTGAGTAACGAAATGGAAATGCTCGAGGGTAAGGTGGACCAGATGAACCTTCCCCAATCAGAACTAAGGGTAGACCAGCCTTAAAGAGGATTCATTGGTTCAGTATTTGTAGGAAATGCTGTAAACGCACTCCCAGGAGCTGTAAAGAATACAGGAAATTCAGAAATTGTAGGAAATTCAGAACAAAGAGTAATTGTTGATTTATCTTCTATATATATAAAGAAGGATGTTTGTGGGTCTGTGCGTCTGTGGGTCTGTGTGTGGGTCTGTGGGTGGGTCTGTGGGTCTGTGTGTACGTTTTTTATACAAATCTACAGTTTTATTCCGATCTTGATGAAATTTCGCATACATGACCTTCAAAGCATGAGGAAGGTCACTGTCTACCTCAGATTTCGGAAAAATAATAAATATCGATAAAAAATCGATATTCATGGTTATGGCAGGGCATATTAATGAGAAATATCGCATGACCAACAATGCAAGACAAAGTTTTTGCAACAATGGTATCAACACGCAATTCACAAACACTCTGCACGGACCAACAATATATATCTCATGACCAACAATGCAAATAAAAGTTTGTGCAACAATAGGTATCAACAATGGTTTCAACACGCAATTCACCAATAACAATGAGCTCAAAATGATGATGCAATGATAAAGCAATCCTTTCCAAGAATTATAACAATGAACATAAAATGATGATGCAATATGGATAAGTTTCAATTTGTAACAATGCATAGAATTCCTGTTATTCAGGTTTTTCTTAGAAAAGAGAGTTATTAGTACTTAACAATTTCTTGAAAATCTTTAAAAATGATCAGTAGCTGGAGATAATGAAGAGTTAGCAGATTATTGAGAAAGAGTGGAAAGACGACAGAGAAAGCAAACCTTTAGCTCCGTGCTGTATTGAGCAAATGGGAAGCAAGTAAATAGAAGAATTGGCGACCGCTAGACTACCCAAAGTGATGAAAGGCCAAATTTTGCTTCAACACAACGAGAGAAGAGTGGAAATTGCAACAACATCAAGTGTACATCTGAAGTAAGATTACCTGAGTAAGAAATTATTGGAGCGGTCCATCCATTGTGAGCCTTTAAAAAGATTTTTTTCGAATTTTCATTAAGAATTTTTACTGTATTAATTCTAAGCATTTTCATGTGTTTATTTTTAAGATATTGCAAAATTTAATTTAATTTTTTGAGATTGTTCTGTTTACATCCATGTGTAATTATCCCGGGCAACGCCGGGTACCTTTGCTAGTATAAATATATAAAAGAGCAAGGACAACTGATTAAGGAGTTGAAGACACAAATGATGAAGAGAGTCTGGACGAACCAAACATTAGCAGGAATTTATGAAAGATATTTGCAAACGATAATTATTCAGACATTATCTTCCTCTTGCTTGTTAGTTGCATAGTGTTTCGGATCGGTCTGTTTTAAAACTATTAGAGTAGTAGGAACCGGAATTATCTAATGCATGTGTAGGAGTTAGTAACGAAGTAGTGCTACCTCCATTCGTATAAGGTCGTACCGTTCTACTATCACCTTTTCAGGATCGAGATTCTCTTCTAGAACTAGAGGTTCGTAACATATTTAATAATACAGAAATTTTGTCGGTTTTAGATATAGTTGATAAGATGAATAGATCATTATTTGAAAATTTGCCTATAAATTCACATCCATTGTCGTTGGAAGAGACAAGTGTTTCACTTAGTTATTTAAGGCGAAAAGCAGCAAGTCTGAAACAGGAAATCGATAAGAATATGGGAGATAACTCGGGATATTCCTTTACTGAAATTGTTACACTTATTGGTATTGGGTTAATCGTAGTAGTGGTTTGCGTCATGATAATACAAAAATTCAAAAGTAAACTGAATTGTCTTGTTAAGGTACATACTCAACAAAAAAGAGGTTTCTCTTGGTGGAGCTTGAAGAGAAACCTCTCTCAGACCTTGTGCCCAAGGAAAAGAAATCAAATCCGTCAGGAGAGAGACCCAGCCTCTCCGAGACCCTAGAGCGCGTATTCTTTTAAGGGATACCAAATATTTTGAGGAGAACCCTCTTGTTGCTTTAACTAATTAGAAGTAAATGTGGGATATATAAACATAGTTGTATTAGTTTTGGGCAGTTATTAAAATTTTGAGTTAGTTACTTCGGTTAGACTTATTATTAAACTTTTTATTTTTTTTTACATTTAAATGATGGTCAATTGTCACGAGATTATATCTTAGCCTTGTTGTGGATTGATGATCTAAAGAAGCGGAGAAGGAGAGGTCTCCCTCGCCGCCGACGTTGTTTTATCATCCCAGGTTGCAGAGGAGCACTTTCGGCTACGGAGACAGCTACGAAGACTACCAATTCTACCACCTGTGTTGGAGTGACGACTTTGAACTTGTCAACAGTGTCGATTCCAACCGAAAATAAAGGACTGCCTTGAATACAGCAGGTAACCAGGTATTTTGAAGAGACTTAACTGTGAACTGAATTCTAAATATTTACGAACTGACAAACAGTAATACCTGGGCCATCGACTGTGATTACGAATCAGTGTTAGTGATGTGACTGTGAACAGTTTTCTGACTGAACAGTCTTAAACATAATCTCATTTATATTTTAACAATTTTTAGTGAACTTGATTAATGCAGACATTTGACATTATTAATGTGTTTTCCGTTATATGAACATTAGAGATTTCCATTAATTGTTTATGCTTGGTTAGTGTACTTCCACGATAATAATTGAGATGAATACGCGTGCATAATAAAAGGATGATTGTATTTCTTTCAGTTTAAGAACTTTTATGAACAGTAACTGTTAATTTGTGAATGAAATTGCATGAATCAGTGTCTTTGAACTTTAAATGATTCTACCTGACTATTACTTGATTAGCTGTTTGAATTATAATGAATTAAGGTTATTACAGATGACCATTCTTTGAAAAATGAACTGTTGAGAAATTTTGAATTAAACTTTAGTGTCGCTATATAATTTACATAATCCATATTAAGCCAATGTTTATGATGTTGTTTATCTTAACAAGAAAATTTTAACTTTTCATCTATTCTTTGCATATTTATAATTACCACTTATTCATTTACGATTTATGAACCATTTTATTTTGTGACTATGTATCATTTTTGATGGATTTAATAAACTGAATAAGAAGGGAGAGAGAGAGAGAGAGAGAGAGAGAGAGAGAGAGAGAGAGAGAGAG
>JAHWFO010075538.1:0-10288 GCA_023313115.1 Rhysida immarginata | reverse complement strand
CCCTCCCGCCAAGCTGTGGTAGCAGAGAGGACGAGAGAGATCCAAGACCGGACAGATTGAGAAGACACGAAATAGCCCATTTCCAATTTAATGTCTCAATGGCCAATTATTTAATTCCTCACATAATTTCATTCTTACATATTGTTTCTTATTATTGTATTTGGGAATGGATTATTCTATCAAACAGTGGGAAAGACAATTATAGCGTGACTTAGAACAGTCACATTATACGTAGAGAACCCTGATTACCTTGATCTAAATTCTGTATTTTATCCAGTTAATTGTTTATTTGTATTTATTAAAGGGCGAGGTCAAAAATGCTATCACCGAGTTGAGTTAGTGAAGAAAATCATTGTTGCTACGATAGTCAACAATACGTTAACAATCGAGCAATAATCATTGCTTCACCAACTCAACTCGGTGTTTTCTTTTTTGACCTCACACAAAGTCTTACGTTCAGACCTTTATTCAGTAACAATATAGCAGCTTGCTCAGTCAGTAGTTTACATTCATTATTATTTCGGAGCTATTAAAGCAATATTTCTATTTTACATTCTGAGAGAAATAGAACAATTTACAGATTAGAGTTCCTGTTGAACATTGTTATTACTGTGTAATTCTAAATTCAGTATAACCCGAATTTCCTTGAGATATAAATTATATAATCGAACAATTGAGATTTACATTCATACCTAATTTACATATTACTATTACTAATTTATCATTATTGTTATATCCAGAACTTTTGATCATTGTCTTATAAGTTTAGACTAAAGGAATCCTTAATTGATAATCATTCTGTTGTATGTCACACAAATTAATTACCAAGTCATTATTGGGAATTGTGATTACTCATTGAAACGTATAATTAGTCATATTGCTACCAGTCGTTTCTTAATTACAAATTGTATTATTTTATTTGAATCTTAATTGGAGCTTGACCAAGTTGAATTTCATATCTTAAATTATCATTATCATTTGCTTTACCTTCCATACAATATTGTTTTATATACATTTGTTGAACATTGAATAAACATTATATGTTAAATTGTTAAGTCAGTCAGTCGGAGGTATCTTTTATGTAAGTGGGATAAACCCGAAATTATCATAAACTTTTTGAATAGTATAATTCACTGGCGCAGTCTTTTACCTAACCTAATTATAATAAGTTACTCGACCATATATCTTTGAATGTTATCCCCGGGAACCCTACATAAATTGACGCAGTGCGACAGGATAGCAGGATATCAAGATATAGTAGCGATTTAATTAGGCATATTCAAATAAGAGTATTTACATAGGCATAATAGTTGTATTAATTACATGCCTACATTTGTAAAGTAATTATTAAAGCAAAATTAAGACCTGAGACGAAAGAAAGGCACCATTGGTAAATTATTATATTAGAGATCAGCTAATAAAATAAGTCAAGATGAATCAAGCCCCTGTGTTGCAGTCATTTGTGCTAGCAGGCGAAATAAAGCCATATGATGGATCTACGGATCCAGAGGAATTTTTTTTGAGAATAGAGGAAATTGGAAAAGTAATGAATTGGGGAGCGGAAGCTAGATATAATATTGCTAAAATTAAGCTAACAGGGGACGCACATTTCTATTGTAGGGAAGATGGAGAGATGAAATCAGTAGATACTTATGAAGCATTGAGAAAAGCATTGAAAGAGCGGTTTGGAAAGGAGTTTAGAGGAGAAAATGAAAGATTATTTAGAGAATGTAAACAAGGTGTACAAGAATCAGTCCGCCAATATGCAACACGGTTACAGAGTCTAAGAAATAAAACAAAGCATAAGATAGGAGGAGAGGGAGTGCTAGTAGAAATAAAGCGTGCATATGCTCAAGAAATTTTAGAGGAAAAAATTTTAGAGCATTTTGTAGAAGGATTGTTGCCACCCGTAAGAAGAGTTGTTATGTTTAAGAAACCAGAGAATTTGAAACAAGCAATAGAACAAGCAGAGGAAGAAGAGGAAATTGTTAAGAAAGGGGGTTTAGAAGGTTATGTTTTCCATCCAGTTGAGAAAGAAACCATTGTGTCATTGAGCCCAGAAGCAGAGGAACGAATCAGTAGGCGTATAGAAAACCAATTGCGTAGAAAAGAAAGCATGAATACCTACCGAGAGCGCACTGTAAGCGAAAGAAGGCCGAGCGAGTATTACCGACCGCCCGCACGGAGAAATCCGCCGCAATCAGGTCGAGGTTCGACCGCAGAGCGAGGGCGAGGCCTGCGAAGAAAGCATGTAGAGATCATCTGCTATAATTGCCATTTAAAGGGGCATAAAAGAAAAGATTGCATAAATAAGGGCAAAGAAAGGTTAAAAAAAGAGCAAAAAAGGGGAAACAAATTAACAAAGGCGACTCAGACACACGAGTGTGCGATCAGCCCCCCTCCCCAAGGAAAGGAGGAGAAGGAAACAGAGGTAGGAGAAACGTTACAGATGGCACATATTTCGGAGGATCCCGGAGAATTAATGATTGAAGGCAAATTGGGGGAAATCAATGTTAAATTTTTAGTGGATAGCGGAGCCAAAGTAACGCTATTAGGCGAAGACATGTTACAGAAAATTGTTGAATTGGGGTATAAAGTTACCGAGGTTAGAGAACCCACTATATTTGGTTGGAGTAACGGGGCATAACTTCCCCACTACTGGAATATATCTAATTAAATTCAAATTTGGTAACAAAAAGTATGTGTTAAAATGTTACATTTGGGAAAGAAGAAAAGAAATACCGTATCAAGCTATATTAGGCAGAGATGCACTCTCCAAGTATGGATTTGTCATCAATTTTCACAATAGATTGTTGCAGGCGAGAGATACGGACATCCCATTCGTGGGTATCCAATCGAGAATAGATTGTAGGGCTGGTGCCTCGGAGATTACAAACATCAGAGCATTTATGGATACCGTTCCTGTTCGTAGTAAAAGCAAAATTTCCATTCCCCCTTATTCAGAGTCTGTTTGTGAAGGCAGATTGGTGAGTCAGGAGTATAAAGAGCGCATAGGAGTGTTGGAGGCAAAAGATCTTTCAGAGTCAGGGTTGTTAGCAGCAAAAGTACTAGTCAAAGTATCGCAAAGGGATACGATCCCAATTCGAATATTGAATTATTCAGGAGAGACCATTACAATACCGGCAAATAAAACCATTGGGCATCTGAGCGAGGTAGAGGAGGAGAAGGTGGAATTAAGTTCCTCCATAGAAGAAGGAAGGGAACCAAAGTTAACAAAAGAAGCATTTTTGAAATTATTCCGTTTAGAGCATTTAACACCGGACAAAAGAATACCGTTGGAAAACCTGTTGTATGAATTTAATGGCGCATTATCGCATCATGAGTGGGACCTGGGATGCTGTAAGATCGAACACCATAAGATTGATACTGGGTCATCCCCCCTGTAGCTCAGCCCCCATATCGAAATCCTTATTCACAGAGAGGTATCATGAAGGAAATGATAGATAACTTGTTAAACCATCAGGTCATTGAACCCAGCTCTAGCCCCTGGAATGCACCAGCTTTATTAGTAAAGAAAAAGGATGGGTCTTATCGATTCGTTGTAGACTATCGTAGATTGAACAAAGTTACAACTGTTGACTCGTTCCCTTTACCCAACGTGAATGAAACGTTGAGTCAGCTAGGAAAGGTGAAATATTTCAGTGTATTAGATGCGAATCAAGGCTATTTTCAACTTGAAATTAGTGATTCCGCCAAAACATCGTTCAGTACCCCGGACGCCAAATTTCAGTTTAAGCGATTGCCTATGGGTTTTAACAATTCACCAGCACTATGGCAGAGAGCCGCCAATTTCATAGTCAGAGGTCTACAGGACCGTATTCTCTGTTACTTAGATGACTTCATTACATTTAATGAGACATTCGCTGAACATTTAGACAGTTTAAAGATGTTTTTTTATAAGGTTACAGGAAGCAAAACTCAAACCTCGTAAGTGTCAATTTCTCAATGACGAAGTTAAGTTCTTAGGTCATGTTGTCTCGGAGCATGGTATTGCTCCTGATCCAGAAAAAATCACAGCTGTAAAAAACTTTCCTAGGCCAAAGAATGTTAAAGAAATTCAATCTTTCTTGGGATTGGCAAATTATTACAGGAGACATGTGAAATCTTTCAGTGCCATTGCAAAGCCATTAACTGAATTAACAATGGCTGTCTCGTAAAATTCCCGGGGCTGCGTTGTGAACCAGTTCTGCACATACTGCTTGACGTCGTCACAGAAGTGAATCGTTTGCCCCTCAGAGCCTTTTTTAGGGGACCAAAAATGGGTTACCTCATCACGTAAAAACTGCCGCACGAAAATTAACGCAGTTTTTACGTGATGAGGTATTGTTTTAGGTGTATCTTAAAAACTTGTGTATTTTTATCGTGATAAGCCATCTAAATTAGACACACCTTTCATTTGGTCCGATGAAGTAGAGAAAGCATTCCTAAACCATAAGCAACTCTTAGTTTCAGCACCAATATTAAAAAGTCCGGATTTTTCTAAACCATTTATAGTCGCAACAGATGCTAGCTCGTATGCGTTAGGTGCAGTATTATCCCAGCGCTTCGATGGAAAGGAACACCCTATTGCGTATTGCAGTCATTTGTTAAAAAAGAGTGAACTGAATTACTCGGTGATCGAAAAAGAAAGTTGTCATTCCGAATAGTTTAAGAAACCACGTTTTGTATCTTTTTCACGATATTCCATCCAGTGGACACATCAGATCAAAGAAAATGCGAGTCAAAATTGACAAACAATATTATTGGCCAACTATGCGAGCAGATATCCAGAAATATTGTGCTGAATGTGAAAGTTGTCAGCTTCATGCAGCTCGACCTAAACGTAAAGAACAGCCGTTACAAAGTTTTCCACCAGTGAAACATCCATTCTACCGTATTGCCACCGACATTTTGGGGCCAATTACAACCTCTTATGAAGGTTATAAGTACATTTTGGATGTTACCGACCATTATTCGAGATATTCGGAAGCTGTTCCATTGATGGATCAAACTGCGAAAACAGTGGCTAAGGCATTAGCCACCAGTGTTTTTAATCGTCATTCCATTCCAATCCAATTGTTGACCGACCGAGGGTCCAACTTTACTTCTGAACTTTTACGAGAAGTTTGTAAGATTTTGGGTATTAAGAAACTGTTCACCACTGTGTATCATCCCGCCGGAAACGGAATTGTCGAAAGACTAAAGAAAGTCTTAATACAGATGATACGTCACTACGTAGAAAAAAGTCAAAGAGACTGGCCGACATGGCTATCGTTTTGTATGTTTGTGTATAACACGAGTCCACACTCGTCATTAGGAGAAAGCCCCTTTCTGTTATTTTATGGGAGAGATCCCATCCTCCCTGGTGATATCATCACCGCACCGAGAAGACCATATTATGGCGTTGACAAAAATTATGGATGCGAAATTGAAGCTCGCATAAAGAATGCGTTCGGTCTTGTGGAGAAAATTCGAGAAGAACAGGACAAGGAAAGAAAAGAATATCACGATAAGCGTCACAAGCCTTATTCATTTAAGGTTGACGACCTCGTATATTTAGTAGTCCCACAAATTAAACCGGGATTGGTAAAGAAATTGCACCCTACTTATTAGGGACCATACCAGATCATTGACCAGTACTCTCCAGTTAATTTTTTGATCAAACATGTGAAAACGGGAAAAACTAAGGTCGTCCATGCAAACCGAATAAAGCCGAAGATAGGAGACCTGCCCAAAGAGCCACGTCGCAGGGAAAGACGAGTCCGAGCCCCAGTAGCCGCGCCACCCGAGCCCCAGACGCCGTCGACTTGTCCCGAAGAGGATTCGTTCCTACCGCCCCATGCGATGCCAGAAGTCGAGCCGAATGTGGAGCCCGCGAGGCCACCACCCATCCCAGGAGGAAGCAATGAGGCCGGGAGAGCAATAAATGCACCCCCCTCCCATCCGTATATGTTGCGTTCGAAAGGAAGCGCACCCGAAATACCATGGGTATTACCGTCCGTACAAGATAAGAGAACAACTGAAGTATTGGAGAGGAACTCCCGGAATGATGATGTCGATGTTGTCTTTGACTCTAGTATTGAAGACGAAGCCGTGGAGAGAGAAGAGCGTCCCGTGAATGAAACTACTCGTTCGATGAACGCCGGCGAACGCCGTGAAGTCGCCGCCCTGATAGAAACCCTTTCCGCCCCAGCCTCTACGGAGACTGTTGGTACCCCTCCCCTCTCAGAACTTATCTGTAGGATAATTAGAGCCATCGTCTGCGAGCATTTAGGTTTTACCCAAGGATAATGCGCAGAATTAATGAATAGAGCAGTAGTGCGTCAGAACAGTAATTGCGTTGTAGTTTTTTTTATTTATATTATGAGAAACTTACCTTATAATTAACGTTATTATGGCCCTTGGATTGACTTTGAATCGTATTGATTCCAGAGAGTTGAAGTTTATGACTATGGAATATCTAGTGATATAGATATTGTAGTACAGAAGTAATAGCAACATTCTGTGACATTAATTATTAGAAAATTAAACTGTTTAGTTATACATTAAGTCGTTGCCTTCTGGAGTTGCCTGTTACCTACTACTAAGGTTAGTGGGATACAGGTGGACATGATATTATATATAAATTTTTTTTGAGAGTTGAATTACAATCGATGCCCTTTTCATGGTCATCCCGAAGAAGCTGTTGATTAATATTTTTCCAGACTAGTTTTGGCATTTAATAATGTTGCTCATGCGAGCATGTGCGCGTCGTTATAGCTTAACAGACAATTTAGAATTAAGTAACAGTGTTGTGTCGAAAGGGTAGTTCCCGAGAAATTTTCTTATGGTTGGAGCGAAATTAAGAATTACAGAATCGAGCAATCACCCAGAAACTATGAAACAAAACAGATTGTTTTCCCGAGTGAAGAAATGTGATTCATACACCTGGAGATATAATTTTAAGGCCTTAGTATACAATTGATATAGTGAAGTTAGGATTAAGCAAATCTGAAGGCCCTGAGAAGTGTGGAATGTTTAATAGTTCCTCATAGATTGCAGCTATGGAGCGGACCCGATACGTTGTAGAAAGGTCGCGGGACGTCGCCCCTCCTCTTCAACCCTCGTTAGACTAACAGAGAAGCTAACCCAGAATCAGCTGAGAGAATTTTTTTTCCCAGTGAGTTCTAAAGTTCGTAGGTGGGATGCGCGCCCCCACCCTCGTTCTCAAACCTTACTGTTTGCACATAGAATTTATGCTAATGCAAGTGTCACACTTTATATTTAGATTTATGAGAACATCAGAAGAACCGATTGCTATAACCTTGGGATTATTTTAGCAGACATATCCTCATCAACACTTCATTTAACAGTAAAGTCACCTACTTAATAAGGGTATAGATTATTAATTATGCGATAGTAATTTTGTATCTTTAATGAACCCTATTACTTTGTATACACATGGTCACATGTAGAGGTCACACTTAAAGGAGCTAAAGATCCCTGCATCATATTTAAGAAGTTTGAAATTTTTTTTGTAAGACAAATTGAGGAGTTTTAGCCCATTTTAATGTTAAGTTATAAATTTTATTGTCAGTTCCCAACATGCACAGCTGCATTTGAAACAGAGTTGTATTTTTCGTTTAGATCTGAGCCACTCCGATCATCATTCCTAAGGAAAGATCAAAGAGACCGTTTTAGCATTGGAACAGTAATATTTTTCAGAGTAGACATTAAATCTTGGTAAATAAATATTTGGCCTACCTGGATTCCTGGACATCAGAATGTGTTGATATCGTGAATAGAAGAAACGATCCATAGCGATGCGTCAATCGTTGTCGTACAGAGCCTGGCCCGTCGTTCTTGAGGCGTGGACTGATCACCCCGCGGCACGACTTCGTGGCATTCCGGCGATTCACTTGTACGATCGAATATTATCCGTATGAAATTCCTGAAGGGAAGCGAAGAAATCCAGCCCAGAACGAATAGTATACATTATTCCAGTCCTTGTTACAATAGCGTAATGTCAAAGTGCACATCGCGGATACATTCATTTCAAAGTTTTTGTTCTCCACTCGTCGCATGGCGCGAGATCGATCTTATAGTTATACAAGCATATATTTCTCATTATTAAAAAGTAATTACATGAAACAAACACTTCATTCCTAATAGAAACGTTTATTAGTGATGGTAATATTCCTTGTGGCCGTATGTGAACAACACGTTGTTTTGTTTTCGGCTGGTCCGAGCAGGAGAACGTAATGGACGGCCGAACAGGAAAAGCCTAAGGAAGTAACGCCATCTATTGAGACCCTATACATCTCAAGTTTAAATTTTCTTTCAGTTTTAAGAGAAATTTCCGATTATGAGACTAAGATAATAATTCATGTTCTATATAGGAATTTAATGAAGAAATCACTCCTCTAGAGTTAATTGATTATTTTTATTTAAGAAACAGTTTTGAAAAAATTTATTTCTTTCAAGATTTATACCCGACATTCCATTTGATAAGCTTGACCAGCTGGTGACCTAGATAATCAGAGAAAGCTAAACAGACCCAGGCGACCCTTTTTCCTTGTGAATGGAACCTGTCTTAACTATTGTTCCCGGATTAGCATTGAAGGGAGAATTTAACTTCCTCAAATAAGGAAATAAATGAAGAGAAATTTTATCGGAAATAGAAATTTTTACACGAATGATAAGTTGAACAAAATTATACGATGTTTACGTTTTATCCCAGACAATATATGAGCAATCGATACACACTTAAGATATATGATACTTCTTTTAAGCAGATATTTTGGTTTTAGAGTTGATTCTTTTGTTAAATTGTGGGTTAGCCTATCTACTCTCTAGCTTAATAATAAGTAAACGTCTCCCCCTTGTTCACTACAGATGACAAGACGGGATGGCGAGTGCTTAGCTATTAATGTGTTATTGTTGTACTTGAGCTATTGTCCAAGAGTTGTTTAAGAGCTCCGAACCCCCCCCTTCCTCGACACAATACCGATTTTGCGCGCGAATACATTTACATGAAAATTAGAACTAGTAAAAGATTACATGCACATATTATCCATTTATTCATTGTTTTGAATAGAAAGAAATTCAGTATCGAACATTATTAAACATTGAACATTAAATATATTTGGGAATACAACATTTACTCCGTTTATTCTCTATTCTTTTTCTATTCTTTAATGAAAATTTTTTAAATTGGCCGAGACAATTGGAATGAGTTGGCTTTCAGGAAACCACCCCTGGAACCTAGAGGAAACCGCTGAAGACGCCCGACACCAAACACCTGCTGACGTTGAGGACTTCAACCCCCCCTCGTCGCAGACAATGCCATTGAAGGTCGCTTCAGAGCGATTCCGCATTCCAATATGTTAATGGAGATCCAGAGCAAAGAGATGATGCCGATGTGAGCATCCCGCCTCAGAACTTTATCTCCATTGTGTAGAAGCAAGTTTGTGCCACAAACTATCAAATACTTTGAAGTATTTCTTAAGTGATATGTTGTTTTGTGTGTTCTAACATAATATTGAATTTCAGTATTCCATAACTTTCAGTGAACTTTATGTTGTGTTTGAACTTTAGTGAACTGTGTATTAAGAAAGAACTATGTAGAGTGTTAAGAACTTTTGAACTGTGTGATAAGAAACTTCCAGTGTTGTGCACAAAAAATTTCATTAAGAAGGCCTATAAATTTTCATTTTGAAATCATTTATATTTAGGTAATAATTAAGTTATATATTGTTGGTACCCTTTATACACTATATCAACTGATTTTTTGTTTGAATTTTACAAGTTGCCATTTGAGATGTAGGCTTGCCGGCGTCGACTCGATCTGTCTCGCTTCATCATGGAAGATGCTGCGGAGAAGCAAGACCGCCCAGAGGAATTCAGGTAAAGGTACCGCCTCGGGGCGAGGCTTTTCTTGCAGGGGGAGGTATTTGTAAGGTTTTGAGAATTAATTAGCTAGAATTTGAATATTCAGATTATTTATGCAAATGAGCTATTTTATTATTCGCGTTCGGGATTGTCTATTTAGATTCAGTAGTTAAGAGTTTATGTAAAGTTTAGAAGAGTTTTATGTAGAGAAAGATTAAATAAAGTTATTAATTGTTTTAAATATTTTTTATGTGTGGGTGTTAGGAGTTGTTAATAGAGAGCCAAGTTTTAAGGTTTGTCAGAAGGAAAAAGTAAGAGTCAGTTTACACAGCTTTGTTTTGATCATTAGAATCATATTCAAGGATAGAAATTGTATGACCAGTGTAGGACAAGAAACGAATTTGAGAACAGGATATGG
>JAHWFO010075532.1:0-12130 GCA_023313115.1 Rhysida immarginata | reverse complement strand
GTCCAAGGTAACGTTCTCTCAAAAGGATTTAGAAATTATAAACTAAGGTCTTAATTTTAATAAAAAGGACAACAAAGAAGATCTTAAAACAATGTTAGGTAACATTTGAAAAACTGTTTGGTGAAAATAGTGGTATCAATTGTCTCCTCTCTGTATACAAGTACCCACAGATCAATAAGGTCAGTTCATTTTATTATATATCTTTATATAATATCAAATTTTGCTAGGCCTATTGCTAAATATGGCTGAAAAGTGTTAGGCCTATAGTAAAAAGGACTTATTAATGCTAGACCTATTGTTAAATATAGCTAGAAAATGTTAGGCCTATTGTTTAAAATGACTAATTTATGTTAGGCCAAAAGATAAAAAGGGTTAATTAATGCTGGGCCTGTTTTTAAATACGGCTAATGTAAAAAAATGGGATAAAAATGTTAGGGCCCTATTAATAAAAATGGCTAATAAATGTTAGCCCTATTGTTAAATAAATGGCTGAGTAATGTTAGGCCTAAAGTAAAAAAGGGCTAAATAATGCTAGGACTACTGATAAAGATGGATAATAAATGTTAGGACTATTGTCATCAGTAGGTGATTAATATTAGGCCTATAACAGATGCCCCAAAGCTAATTACCACGGTCTATAGATATTCATGGTCATCGAGATTCGGCCATTTTCCATTGTTTCGAGAAGCTAAGGAAAACAGATCGCGCCAGGTGCCGCATAGATCGCACTATTCCTGACCGCAACCTGCGGTAGAGATTTTCATTGAAACTGAATACGAAAGTAAAGTTTCTGTCTGCCGATAGGGTAGCGCTGCAGGCGCAGTTGGGCAGATTGTACATGCAGCGCCACTTTTCAATAGAGCTCCCGCTCTACCGGGAGCTAGAAACTTTCGCTTCATTTTAACAATGGAGCTCGATGACCATGAATATCTATAGACCATGCTAATTACTCTTCAGCCTAATGTTAACAATAGGATATTGTTGTTAGGCCATTTGTTAAAAACAGCTAATTGATGTTAGGCCTATTGTTGTTTTCAGCTAAATAATGTTAGGCCTATAATTATCAACAAATAATTACTATTAGTATTGTTAACGCCTGTTGAAATCTTATTCATGTTGTGTACGGCATGTGTAGCTCTTAATGTTGAGAACGCGAGAAGCTATGACCAACGAACAAAAAATTTATAATAGACAACAAACAAATAATTTTGAGTTTGCAATTTTTTTCATACTGATGTGCCCACTGTTTACACTCAGTCTGCCTCAAATATTCATGTAAATACTCTATCTGTTGGGTAGCTTCATCGTTGAACGAGACAAGGAATTTGCATTGAATTGTGTTTATATGTGTACGTAATGCAATAAAACAGATGTGAGTGTGGATAGAAACAAAAGGAATTTTCATTTTTTCAATGTAAGTTTGGATAGAAACAAAGGAATTTTCAATTGCAAGAAAAAGTGAAATATACAAATTTAAAATTATATCTTCGTCACAGCTACAGTTCCTTGGAATGCTTACAATTTTTTTCCGACAATGCTTTGCAACAATGTTTTTTCTCTACTAACGTGTATGGGACTTTCATTAAGAAGGGATGAATGGCTCTAGCAGTGGAAAGAACATAGGCGCAGAAGTTTGAAACATATACATAGATGTGCGAGTATTTCATTTCTCATTTCGCGCATGTTTAAAAAGACACGTGTAAACGCTCCAATCGTATACAAAAATTTAATTGCAGTAATCGCCATTGCTGAAAAAAAAGTACTGAAAGATAAAACAATATTAATAAATTATTAATTTGATGACCTCCTTTTTTTAATGTAAATGTTGTAAATGAAAATAAAAATATAATTTCCGGAACTGGCAATAATGCAAAAAATGCACAGGACCGAAAACAAATTTTTATAAGGAAAAAGAATGTGGATAAGTTAATACTAATGCAAGAAATAAAACACTCTTTAACCATAACGAGTAAAAAGAAAAAAAAAACATTTTTTCTTTTTACTCGTTGTGATTAAAGAGTGTTTTATTTCTTGCATTAGTAATGTTGTTTGTAAATCTTTCTATATATATAAAGAAGGATGTTTGTGGGTCTGTCTGTGGGTCTGTCTGTGGGTCTGTACGTTTTTTATACAAATCTACAGTTTTATTCCGATCTTGATAAAATTTCGCATACATGACCTTCAAAGCACGAGGAAGGTCACTGTCTACCTCGGATTTCGAAAAAATAATAAATATCGATAAAAAATCGATATTCATGGTTATGGCAAGGCATTTTAATGAGAAATATCTCATGACCAACAATGCAAGGCAAAGTTTGTACAACAATAGGTATCAACAATGGTATCAACACGCAATTCACAAACGCTCTGCATGAACAAACAATCAATATCTCATGACTAACAATGAAAGGAAAAGATTGTGCAAGTGTAATTATCCCGGGCAACGCCGGGTACCTCTTCTAGTAATAAATAGAGATTATAAATAAATAGACATTAAAAAAGGAGATCATTAAATTAATAATTTATTATAATCTACTCTTTTCCGTTATTGATGATAAACCAATATTCTAACCTTTATTCATGTGGGGTTTTTTTTTCACTGAATGTTCTATGTTAAGGATATTTACGTGTTTTGCTTATTTCAGTTTTTGCCACTAGGTAGCGTTCTTGTTCTTCCTCTCTTCTTACTGCAGCACTCATGGAATAAACCTCGTAAGTTTTTGCTCTCGTTTTTCACTGTGTTTTGCCATCGTTTCTTTCGCCAAATATATCTATGAGTTCATGAATCGCAAGGTATAAACTTTCTTAAATTTGTCATCATAATTAACATAAACATTTTGGTCCTTCGAGCCGGATAATATTTGCAACTATCGAAGTTATTTCTCTCGAGTACTTTGCTTTCATGAACTCAGTTGATTATTTCTCCTGGTCCTTCGAACTGTTGAATATGTGTTTTTGCTGAGAAAACATCGTGATGTTTCTTTCCTCCACTTCAGTGTACTGATTATTCGTCGTGTTTGTGACTGTTTAGCCGCTCCATGCTGTCATTTGCTCAACACTGATTCGTCTTCCCGCCATTTCGCCATCTTGTTTCTACGCATCTCCTCCTGATTCAACTTGCTGACTTCATCAAATACAATGGATCCTAAAAGAAAACGCACTTCGATCAAAGCTAAGCTAACTCGCTTCGAATCCTATGTTCGAGAGCCCTCATCTACAAATCTTTCTGCGCCAATGAATGATTTCGATACGGTTCAATTACTCGCTTCGTTTGATGAGATTCAACTAAAAATCGACGCAGACGAAACAAGTGACATTGAATCTGAATCAGCACTTGTTAAGTACTTTAACATAATTACTTAACTAGTGCTAAGCGTTTGTTAGATAGAAGTATGCCTCGCCCAACCTTCCCCTCCAGTTCTGTAAGTTCGCATCGCAGTTCACGCCACTCTCATTCGTCATCTAATTTGATTAATTTGCCTACCATTAAATTACCAGAATTTGTTGGAAAGTTTGAAGACTGACTGAACTTTTTGAAAATAGTGAACTCAGCAATATACAAAAATTTCATTATTTGCACGCCTCGCTGGCTGGCAAAGTGGCAGAGGTTGTTAAGAATCTCACCTTCACTGGTGACAACTACATTATTGCTTGGGACAGTCTTCATGATCGCTATGACAATCGAAATGTACTAATTCATAATCTTATGAAGGCCATCTTCGATCTAGAGCCCATCTCCAAAGAATCCTCTGCTAGACTGCGCACCTTGATTGATTCAGCTAAGAAAAATCTTCGATCTCTGGATTCTTTGATCGATAAAGAGGATCAGAGAGATGCATTCCTCGTCTATCTTATCAACTCCAAATTAGATAACACCACTGTAAAAGAATTTGAAAACAAGACTGCTACTTCTGATCCAACTACATTCGATGATCTCATTAAATTTCTGGAAAACAATGCCTCTTTTTTGGAAAATCTAGAACAAAGACATGCTAAACCCACAAATGAGCGATCTGCCGCATCAAGAAGTTTCGTCTCGACGTCGTCCTCCTGTCTGGTCTGCAACAAAGATCACAACTTATACTCTTGTTCCATTTTCAAATCTATGCCTGCCAAGGAACGTTTTGCCAAAGTAAATAATTTAAGATGCTGCATAAATTGCCTTTCTAAAGATCACTTCGCTATGAACTGTAGCTCTAAGCACAGCTGCAACAAGTACAAAGCTCGACATCACACTCTTCTACATCTTGATCCCATAACTACCCCTGAGAACTCAGTTGTTGAAAATGATATAGTCACCCTCTCGGCGTTGTCCTCTTCCGAACAATGTGCTATTCTCTGCACTGCTGTTGTGAATATTGTTGATTATCAAGGTCAAGTTCATCAGGCAAGAGTTCTACTTGATTGTGGTAGCACTTCATCGTTCGCAACTTCTTCTCTACGTAAGAAGCTCTAGCTGCCTCAAACTCCAGTCAACATCCAAGTCCAGGGCATCACCAATTCTACTACCAGCGTCCATTGTCGTTGTGAAATTCTTTTGCATTCTCGAGTGTCCAATTATAGCTTGAAATCTCAATGTTTAGTTGTTTCTCAGATTACTGGCCACCTGCCCAATGCACCAATTGATCTTGCTAACATAAACATTCCTCATGGCCTTAAGATGGCTGATCCTCACTTCAATGTCCCTGGAAAAATCGACATTCTCCTTGGAGTAAATTCATTCTGGCAAATTGTTCTCACTCGGCGCATTCCACTTGGACCCAGAATGCCTATTCTGCAAGCTTCTCATTTTGGATGTATTGTAGCTGGTTCGTTTCCTTGCAATACTCCACCAGACATTCGTTGTAATTTTAGTCGTAGTTCTGTTTGCATTCAAGAGCAATTGGAAAATTTCTGGAAAATGGAAGAACTTGTTACCCCTAAGCTCCGCACCTTGGCAGAAGACGAGTGTGAATCTCACTTCAAGAGCCATACCAAGCGTGATTCTAGTAGTCGATTTATTGTCAGTATTCCTCTGAACAAGGCTCCAGAAGTATTAGGTGACTCATATGAAATAGCTGAAAAATCTCTTCTAAATCTTGAAAGAAAATTTGCATCCAACACTGCTTTACATCAGCGTTATACACAGTTCATACAAGAATATGAAGACTTGGTCCACATGTCTGTTTGCGATCCTGCCTCTTCTGAGGTTTCCTGCTTTTTACCTCATCATGGCGTTCTCAAAGAAGATAGCCTGACTACAAAGCTTCGTGTCGTTTTTAATGCTTCTGCTCCCACTACATCTGGTGAATCGTTGAACTCCTTACAATTGGTCGGCCCTACCATTCAACAAGATCTGTTCAGTGTCTTAATTCGATTTCGCAAACATGTCTACGCATTCTCAGCTGATATAGAAAAGATGTATCGCCAAGTTTTGATTGATGAATCTCAAAGACCCTTGCAGCGCATCTTATGGAGACCTGATCCAAATGATGTTATCAAAACCTATAATCTGAACACTGTTACTTATGGTACTGCTTCTGCTATCTTCTTAGCAATTCGATGTTCGAACTGGGCATTGAATGCGCACAAGGTCTCTCGAATCATAAAAGAAGACTTCTACGTTGATGATTTGTTGAGTGGAGCGAACGACACCTCCACAGCAAAGGTACTGTACAAAAACCTTTCTGCTACTTTACAAACTGGTTGCTTCAACTTACGAAAATGGATCTCGAACGAGCCTCTAATTCTTTCAGACTTCATGGACTCTGACATTCACCCTATCTTAGTTGATATTGGTTCGCATGATACCACAAAGACTCTTGGACTGCATTGGTCGCCACTTGATGATAAATTGACATTTTCTATCTCTCTTACCTCTCCAAAAAGAATAACTAAACGTGCTATCCTGTCCGACATATCTCAGATTTTCGACCCTCTTGGCTTGCTAAGCCCTTGCACTATTAAGGCCAAGATGAAGTTGCAAGCGCTTTGGTTAGAGAAACTTTCATGGGACGATAATATTCCTCGCTCCTTGTCCACTCAATGGCTGAACTTGAAAGGTGATCTTCCTGCCCTAAACGAAGTTGCCTTCCTCCGACGTATCATATGCGATGAGCCGAAAAGTATACAGCTACACGCCTTCTTCGACGCGTCCGTCAAAGTTTATGGTGCCTGCATCTATGTGCGCTCTGTTGATCAAAATGGTGCTATTTTCTCAAACTTATTGTGTTCGAAAGCCAAAGTGGCTCCTCTCAAGTCTATATCCATTCCGAAACTAGAACTTTGTGGTGCTCTCATTCTCGTCCGCTTAATCCAGCAGGTTACTTCTGCGCTCCAAATTACGTTTGATCAGTGCTTCTTCTGGACTGACTCCACTATTGTACTTGGTTAGCTGAAAATGCATCCAAATGGTCTACACACGTTTGTCGCCAATCGTATATCTGAGATCCAGACACACTCCAACAACTCAGTGTGGAACCACGTCTCCAGTGGCAACAATCCTGCCGACATCCTCTCAAGAGGGGTCTTTCCTACAGCGCTGAAGGATTCCGCCTTGTGGTTTCATGGACCACCGTGGCTCTCTCTAGAAGAATCTTCCTGGCCAACTCTGCAAACGCCTTCCATACCACATGATCTTCCGGAAGTAAAAAGGTTAGGTGTAATATCTGCCACTGCTGCATGTTCTTCATTTCCATTTTCAAGATTCTCAGATTTTGATCATCTTAATCGCATCGTTGCCCTTATATTGCGTTTCAAGAACAATTGTCTTTGTCCCAAGGATGTCCGAGTGTATGGTCCTCTTACACCTTCGGAAATTGAGCGTGCCTTCCTGACTCTTGTTAGACTTTATCAAAACCACCCGTTCCCTGAGGAGATTAAAATTTGTCAATCCCACGATCCTCGATCACGTTCGAAGCTACCTTCCTTGTCCTTGTTTTTAGACTCTGACGTCCTGCTGCGGGTTGGAGGTAGATTACTTAATTCTGACTATTCGTTTAATAAAAAATTTCCCCTCCTTATCTCTGGGAAGCATCCAATAGCTAGACTGCTAGTCACCTCAGAACACCTTTGCCTTCTACATGCTGGCCCTAAACTACTCCTTGCATCACTGCAGTTCCAACTTGAAACTAGACTCCCTTGTGCTCATCAAGGACGATCTCCAACCACCTATCCATTGGAAGTTCGGCCGTATCACCCAGCTTCATCCTGGCAAAGATGGCATCCCTCGTGTAGCCACTATCCACAATTCTGCCGGACTTGTGAAAAGATCATTTTCCAAGATTTGTCCATTATCCAACGATTGTTAATGTTTTTTGATTATTTGTTTTATTGAAAGGAAAGGCTTGACTTTCCTTTTGCCACATTTTGAAAATCAAGCCTTTCAAGGCGGGGGCTATTATGTTAAGGATATTTACGTGTTTTGCTTATTTCAGTTTTTGCCACTAGGTGGCGTTACTTGTTCTTCCTCTCTTCTTACTGTAGCACTCATGAAATAAACCTCGTAAGTTTTTGCTCTCGTTTTTCACTGTGTTTTGCCATCGTTTCTTTCGCCAAATACAACATCTATAAGTTCATGAATCGCAAGGTATAAACATTCTTAAATTTGTCATCATAATTACCATAAACATTCTACATTCAGATATTGCAAAATTTCTTCCAAAAGGAGCCGGAGCAACGCCTGTAAATCAGCTAGTGAAATATAAAGATAAGGTTTCCTTGGATATTATCTTCATATTTTGGCCCACTGTTTTACTACAAGCCCGCCTAATCGTAAGGTTTCCATGGATTGCCGCACTCAAGACTGTGGCGCTAGTGGCCTAGGATTGCCAATAAACACAAGGTCTGGACACGATACAATGATTAATTGTGGCGGCGGCCATTTTGGGTCTTTTGAAACGATTTCACTTCACTCTCCTTATTGCTCTCGCTTAGTTTCTTTTGCAATCTACATGAAGTTGCAGCTTGACTTTTAAAATCATGTTATTCAGTGAGGTTTCATATTTTTAAAAGCGTTTATTTAATTTGCAATGTTCGTTAGTTTGTGTAGGTAAAATCTTGTAACCAATATTAAACCAAATTCCTGAGAAGGTAAAGAGCTGAAATTTGATACACATACGCAGGACCGATGACAATGCATGTTAAAATCTTTTTAGCACATTTTCTATATATAGAAATGTGCTTATGTGATCAGTTTGTCCAGCTGTCCGTCCGTCTGTAGACAATCCCACAATTCATTGCGTTGCATGTATTGAATTGCATGTATTGTTCAATCATGTCTTGAATTGCTGGAAGAAACGAATTATCCTCGCATTTGGTAAAACGCGTGTTGAGAACATGGGTTCGGTTCTGCGCGTGCTCTAAACGTTAAGGAGATAGTGTGCGTGCAGGATGCGCGTGTTTGACGATTATTAAAAGGGCAGTTCGGTCCCTGAATCAAGAGAATTTTTTTATTCCTAGGGAGCTTAGCATTTATTACGATAACTTGAAAACGAATTAACTTTTTCACAGTCTGTTTTCATCAATCCATCAAAATGGGACAGAGTACGCAGAAGTACGAACGTGAGATAGCAGGAATAAGTACGTGCTCTAATAGCACGTGCTTTAATGGTACCATTATGATACCCTCTTAAACATTTCCTATAACAAGATATGGCATGTAATATATCAAACAAATTGTCACAACATATCATGAACGAATATAAAAGAGTAACTAGTGATAGCAAGTATCGGTCTAATGGCACGTGTACGTGCAAGGATGTCTCATGAATGAATATAACGGTATATAGTGATGTCTGAATTGTTTAGTAGTACGTGTTTTAATGGTACCAAGTGGTACCATTGGAACTTTCAATGCTAAGATATGGCATGTAATATATCAAACGACTCGTAACAACGTGCCATGAGTGAATATCACGTGTAAATAATGATCATAGTTATTGGTTTAATAGCACGTGCCCTAATGGTGCCCTATGATACCATATGGTAACCTTGGAACTTTCAATGCTAAGATATGGCATGTAATATATCAAACGACTCGTAACAACGTGCCATGAGTGATTATCACGAGAAAATAATGATAATGGTTAACAGTTTAGTAGCACGTACACAAATGGTGCCCTATGGCATGATATGGTACCATTTGAACTTTCAATTCTAAACCATGGCATGTCATATATCAAACGACTCGTAACAACATGTAATGAGTGAATATCATGAGAAAATAATGATAATTGTTATTGGTTTAGTAGCACGTGCCCTAATGGTGCCCTATGAAACCATTGGAACTTTCAATGCTAAGATATGGCATGTAATATATCAAACGACTCGTAACAACATGTAATGAGTGAATATCATGAGAAAATAATGATAATTGTATTGGCTTAGTAGCACGTGCCTTAAAGGTGCCTTATGATACCATATGGCACCATTGGAACTTTAAATGTTAACATATGGCATGTAATTTATCAAACAACTCGTAACAACGTGCCATGAGTGAATATAACGAGTAAATAATGATAGTGGCAATTGGTTTTGTAGCACGTGCCCTAATGGTACAATACAGAATTTATAGAACTTTTAATGCTAAGATATTGCGTGTAATATATCAACCAACTCCTTACGCGTTATTAGATCTTTTGTTATCCATAACTTATTTGAATCAAGAGTATAGTACTCTTAGGCTTAATGGTATCTAAAACTCATTACTAATTAATTTAATAGTAGTTAATCGCTTGCTTCAATAAGACTTTAGTAATTTAATATGAAAATCTAATAGATGCTTACACATAACGCTTCAGCAATTGAGGCTCACTTCGTTTAACATTATGTGAGAATTCTTATAAATTAAAGAACTTTTATTTTTTTAAGTGTATGAGGAATAACTTCACTCTCCATTTACCTTTCATTCTTCAAGTTTATTCTTTTAAATTCTCTAAATACGTTAGCCTATTTAAATAGTAATTTACAATTTAGTTTTCATATTTATTTATTTACTCTCAAGTGTTATAAATGTTGGTTAATTCTATGTATCCATGTACGATGCTATAACAAGAAAATGTGCTCCCTTTATCCGCTTTGGCGGTAAAATCATTCTTGTTTTTTTTCAAATCGGTTCACTTGTTCGTGTTCTAATGGTACTACTTAATTACTATGAATTGTCCAATTGCGACAACAAACAATTCGTCATGACGAGTGTTAAATGCGTGTTTTGAAAAAAACCCCCACCTTTTTTAGCACATTTTCGTAGAAAAGTGCTAATGTGATCGGTTTTTCCAGGCTGCCCGTCCGTATGTAGACACAATTCCCACAATGCATTGCGTTACGATAGAGAGAGTGCATGTATTGAATTGCTGGAACACACGAATTATCCTTGCATTGGGGAAAACGCATACTGAGCACATCGGTTCGGCTCTGAATGTTAATGAGATGGCGCGCGTGCAGGATGCACGTGAATGACGATTATTGAAAGGGCAGAACGGTCTCTAAATCAAAAGAATTTTATTATTCGTAGGGAGCTTACTACTTATTACGATAACTTGAAAACGAAATAAATTTTTCACACACTGTTTTCACCAATCCATTAATATGGAACAGAGCACCAACAAGTGCAAACGTGAGATAGCCGGAATAGGTACGTGCTCTAATGGTACCATTATGATACCCCTTAACAATTTCTTATAACCATATATGGCATTTAAGAAATCAAACAAATCGTCACGAAGTTTTATGAATGAGTATATAAGAATAACTAGTGATAGCAGATATTGGTCTAGTGGCACGTGCACGTGTATATCTCATGAATGAATATAACACGTAAATAATGATTGTGTGAATTCTTTAGTAGTACGTGGTTTAATGGTACCAAATGGTACCGTTGGAACTTTCAATATTAAGATAGGCCATGTAATATATCAAACAACTCGTAACAACGTGTTATGAGTGAATATAACGAGTAAATAATGATAGTGGGAATTGATTTAGTAGGACGTGCTCTAATGGTACCATATGGTACCATATGCACTGGTGGTACTTTCAATGCTAAGATATGGCATGTAATATATCATACAAATCGTAACAACGTGGTATGAGTGAATATAACGCGTAAATAATTATAGTGGGAATTGGTTGGTTGGTTTGTTTGGTATTAACGTCTTTTCAACTGCTATGGTCATTTCAGGACGGCGTTTTAGGGGCTGCAAATTTTGCCTTGCAAGGGTTCTTTAACGTGCAGCCAGCAAACGACTACACGGGGCCAACGGCTTTACATCCCTTCCAAAGGAACTGTATGATCTCAGGATTTCCCCCTGAAAAATCCTCGTCGTCCTCGGCCGGGATAGAACCCGCGTACTCGGGAATCAGAGGCGATCATGAAACCACTGAGCCACCGAGGCCGATGAGGGAATTGGTTTAATAGCACGTGCCCTAATGGTATCATACGTACTGTTGGAACTTTCAATGCTAAGATATGGCATGTAATATATCAAGCACGTGTCATGAGTGAATAAAAAGAGTATCTAATATTAGTAGGAATTGGTTATGTAGCACGTGCCTTAATGGTACCATATGGTACTATATGTACTGCTTGAACTTTTAATGCTAAGATGTGGCATGTAAAATATAAAACAACTCATAACACCGTGTTATGAGTGAATATCACTCGTAAATAATGATAGTGGGAATTGGTTTAGTAACTCGTGCCCTTATAGTACCGTATATATACAATACTAGCAAAGGTACCCGGCGTTGCCCGGGATAATTACACTTGGATGAAAACAGAACAATCTCAAAAATTAACTTAAATTTTGCAATATCTTAAAAATAAACACATGAAAATGCTTAGAATTAATATAGGAAAAATTCTTAATGAAAATTCGAAAAAAATCTTTTTAAAGGCTCACAATGGATGGATCGCTCCAATAATTTCTTACTCAGATAATCTTACTTCAGATGTACACTTGATGTTGTTGCAATTTCCACTCTTCTCTCGCTGTGTTGAAGCAAAATTTGGCTTTTCATCACTTTGGGTAGTCTAGCGGTCGCCAATTATTCTATTTACTTGCTTCCCATTTGCTCAATACAGCACGGAGCTAAAGGTTTGCTTTCTCTGTCGTCTTTCCACTCTTTCTCAATAGTCTGCTAACTCTTCATT
>JAHWFO010075530.1:0-15694 GCA_023313115.1 Rhysida immarginata | reverse complement strand
ACGAATGAATAACAAACAGTAAATTGATGTTAAAAAGACACGAAAAACTTGATTAAAACAAAATTTCAGTCGAAAGAGTAACAAGGCCAAAAACGAATGCAACTGCATCTAGTCAGATTGGGGTCACCGATGGATAGGTAGAATCGTAATTATAAATCTATCTATTTAGGAGACGTTAAAGAGAGGACGAATCTCTGTGCGGTAAAAAACCATTTCAGCATAGTGAATTAAAGAAATATTTATCCATAACTGTTGGTAAGCTTCCACAGCGTAATTTTATGTAAACAAACTAAAAAGAGTATTCAAATTCATTCAAAGTCATTCATTTAACGTCGCTTTTTTTTAAATCATCCAATCGTGACTTCGTTTTAGAGCGACACACTTTTTTAATACCTTTATACAGAGTATATTAAATAAATTATTATTGCTGTGGAAGCTTACAAACAATTAAGATTAGCATTAAAACATTAAGTATTCGATCTCTCTTTAACATTAAGGGGCTGTCATTACATTAACTCTTCTTAGCCAACAAAGCAGTGTGTTGCTAAAAGCAACCTTCAGTGTTCACAGCTGCACGTTGACATTGTTTGAATCGATTCACAATGAGTTTGCACTTAAACGTTTATTATGCAATGCAGATTAACTTAGAAAATTTAACATTAGCACGAGCCTAAATACATTAAAAGTAAAGTCAGATTTTTGTTTTATTTTATTTTATTTATTTTTTAACATGTCAGTTAAAATTATAGGGAATAATAAACAGCTGTTGTCGCCACCGTACACGGCGCGGATGCACTAGGCTTCGTACGACCTGTGGGATAAGAATTACAAATAGGACAAGCTTTAATTTAGTCGGGAAAAACACGAAACGAATGGGGGGAAACACCAATAAATCATAAGCAAAAAAACGTATATCGGATACCGGTGCTAGAAAATGCAAAGAATTTTAACCAGGAATAGCTTGAACACGAACCGTAGTGTCAAACGGGGATGTACTCCTCGCGAACACGTTAAGCCTAGCCCGGCCGAATTGTGTGTAACAAGTACGTTTTTTTGTTTTGTTAATACGACAGATTTTAATTAGATGAAAAAAACTCTGAAAGTAATGTGAAACGTCAATGCCCAAAACGATGAAAGAGCAGGCTAACCTAACAAAGTACAGAAAACATATCACATATATCTTTGGCTGAAGACACAGGATTTTTAAGCAAACACAAACACGTGTACAATGCAACCCCGAGCGAATGCATTGAACAACAACGCCGCATCGTCCGTGGCCTAGCAGCCAGCACCATCAAAGCTTGAGCACACACACATACACACACACACACTCAGTTGCAACATCTATCACCTTGCAACACCTGGTAAAAGGGCAGTGAAACGACCATACAAACCCCTGACAAAACTTTAAAAGTAAAAAATCAGTGTAGTTAAACAGAAAACAAACCAGCAAGGACACGTCATTGAGAAAGCATGCCCGAGAAACAACGTGGACGTGAGTGCCCCACCAGGAATCACGATGCTCGCATACGCGAACGTCATCAGCTCGTGAATTGTAGAGAGCCGTAAAATGAAAGCTTAGTCCATGTACAGCCTTTATTAAGTAAAAATTATAAAATTCAAACTGTATAACAAACCAAAAAGCACGCGATTTTGAGAACTTAACGACTTGTGACGAGTGTTGTTAAATCATCGCCTGTGACCATAGCCTTAAATCGAATACAGACTTTTTGCACTATAAAGAGTACGAAGCATATCACTCTCGTATCCTAAAACCATAAGTGAACAGAAAAGTTGTATACTGTATGAGAGAGAGCTAAAACAATTTTTAGAATACAATTTTAAACAACATTTTGTCAAACTTGTATTGGTTATGTAGGAGTAGGGAGAAAGAGAGAGAGAGAGAGAGAGAGAGAGAGAGAGAGAGAGAGAGGGTGGCTGACTGAATATCGCGTGGTTGGGGAATCAAACAACGCGTTTATCAACCTCTGTGAGCCAAATTTGTGCATATTTGTATAGAGAGAGAGCGTTAAGTATGCCTCAGCAACATTGAGAAACGTGAAATCTGTATTTTTATTTAGCATGCCCGAGAAGCAACGTGGCCGTGAGTGGCAACCCCGGAATCACGATGCTCGCATACGCGAACGTCACGTCATCAGCTCGTGAATTGTAGAGTGACCTTAAATGAAAGCACAGTCCACGTACAGCCTTTATTAAGTAAAGATTATAAAATTCAAGCTGTCAAAATTATAAAATACAAGCTGTAAAACAAACCAACAAGCGCGCGACTTTGAGAACTTAACGATTTGTGACGAGTGATGTTAAACCAACGCAGGTGACCATAGCCTTAAATTGAATACAGACTTTTTGCACAATAAACAGAACGCAGCATATCACTCTCGTATCCTAATATCCTAAGTGAGAGAGCGAAAACAATTTTTAGAATACAATTTAAACAACATTTTGCCAAACTTGTATTGGTTATGTGGGTGGATGGAGAAAGAGAGAAAGAGAGAGAGAGAGAGAGAGAGGGGGGATAGGCGACTGAATATCGCGAGATTGAGGAATCAAACAATGCGTTTATCAACCTCTGTGAGCCAAAGTTGTACAAATTTTGTATAGAGAGAGAGAGAGAGTCAAGTTTGCCTCAGCAGCATTGAGAAATGTGAAATTTGTATTTTTATTTAACATTTAAACCATGTTCAACCCTGAGAAGAAAAAAAAACAGCCCTTCATGCGAGCAAAGGCAATCAGTGAGAGAGGCAGAAATGAAAATAAAACAAATTTCCTGCAGTCCAGCTTTAAAATAAGCTAAAAAAGTTAATGAGTAGGACCCTTTCATCAGGTTGTGTGACCTAGTTGTATTTATAAGCAATTATATGAGAGTTCAGACAGCATTAGTCCCTACACAGCTGCACACCTGTCAATTGAAACAATGTAGTCCCTAGTCGAAAATTAAAAAAACAGAACAATACACTTTGAAACAGTAGTCGTTTTATTTAGAAAAAACTGCAAAAGAGCTTGGAAAAAATTTGGTTACCCGAGAAACAATAGTGAATTAGTAATTAGGTAATCCTTTGAGGGGCCAGTACCCAAGCCCCTAGCCAGAAAGAGGAGTATTTAAGCGAATCTACAGGTGTTCACTTGTAAGACAGAATCACCTAAGTGGATTTTGCTGAGAGCATCAGGACCCCTAATCTTCCACCCTGGTGCTCTCAGAGGATTATAAAATTAATTTTATTTCAGCCTTAGGCCACACCCAAATATAGACCAACGCCCAAATAAAAGACCAACGCCCAAAAAAAAGAACAACGCCCAAATAAAAGACCAACGCCCAAATAAAGGCCAACGCCCAATTAAAGGCCAACGCCCAAAAAAAGACCAACGCCCAATTAAAGGCCAATGCCCAAATAAAGACCAATGCCCAATTAAAGGCCAACGCCCAAAAACAAGGGAGGGAGGGGGACCTGTGACGTGGCATGGTAGAACGCCTGTGACGTCAGGAAGGGGTTGGAGGGGGTTGGGGGGTCACGTGATGCGAAACCTGCACGCTGATTGGCTGGATTAGGCCACGCCCACCTCATTAATATGTGCCCAAACCTGGTACTTATCTACTTTCGATTTATTGAAATATTTACAGGATTTTTAATTCACGGTGAGATAGCCCAAATCTTTAATTGTTAAAGATATAATTTTGAGGTTTCTCAGGAACGAACATGTCAGAAATATCATATTCGCTAACTCACACAAAAATCATCGTTATCTTCAATAGATGAATGAACGTCTATCTTTCCTTGTTTGCAGGGAACATTATCTACGACTGCAAGTGTTGTTGTAGGAGCAGTCAAATTAGAGGTCTTGCCATGAATTGCTTTGTGCAGTTCCATGCGCTTGTCAGAAGGGAAATAAAAGACCACAAATTTGGCGAAAACTTTTGTACAGGCTTTCCTCCAAACTTTGACATTATGCATCATAAGAGAGTATTCTATAATTTTTACATGCAGTTGGAATAACTTTATGTGACAATGCAAGTGTTCAAAACAAATTTGAAAACTGGTCACTGCGATAAATGGGATTAGCCTGTGGAAATCCTATAAGCAAACTGGTTTGTTTGTTATTCCAAATAATTGTTAAGTGTCTGCTCCCCCCCGCCCGCCGGTTTGTCAGTCAATACTTCTTAAGAACATCATTGTTTAGCATTGGATTAAGAGTTGAGAATTTTATTTCTCATCTAATGCTTTTATTCGAATACGTTAATATTTATCCCAAATTGCGTACAGTTATATAAATGTAAAGGGTACATACACAACCCTGCCAAAATGATCCGGATATCTGCTCCACGTGCCCTCTATAGAAATGTTGTCAGTAACTCGTTGGGTCACCCTTTGCAGCAATTACTGCTACAACATTATAAGGAAGGCTTTCCACAAGTTCTGTACACTCTGGTAGTGTGATATGGTGCCATTCGGTCGCCAAATGGCCCAGCAACTGATGACCATTCGTAACCAGGGGATGTGCATCTGTACATGACGCTCCAGCACATCCCACACTACTTCGATTTGGTTCAAGTCTGAACTCTGCGCAGGCCAGGGAAATAACCGGAGGTGCGCATGGGCGAACCATGCCTATGTTGAACGAGCGGCGTGACATGTGGCATTGTCCTGCTGGAAGAAGGGAGCATTCAGTCGCGTGTTGACACCGGTGAGGGGCCCACGCTTGCTGTACAGAACGTGGCCCGCATACTGACCCTTCTGTCAGAGTCCTTCACTGTGGGTACGATGCTCTCTGGAACGTATTTCTTGTTTGGCTGTCTTCAAACCCACACAGGACCATGACATTGTTGGAGGGTGAAGCGACTTATTGCTCTACATGACCTTCACCCTTGAATGGCTTCCTCATTCCGGCTCTCCCACTGAAAGCAATCTCATGAAAGGGAACGTTGCACTGTCCGCAGTTATGGGCCATGGCTTGTTGCGGGTGAGTAGGCATCTGGGTCCCCTACAATAGCAGCAGTGATGTCCCGCAGGGTGTCTTTGCGATGCCTCACCACCCCCCGAGAGAGGGCACGTTTGCCTCTTGGCGACAGGAGTGGAGGTCGCCTGGAAAGTTTTGCTGTCATTGTTGCACCTGTCTGCTCATATTTGTACAACATCGTGCACAGTGGAGCAAGGATGCCCACTTAAAGCGCTGATTTTACGAAATGACTTCCCACTAATGCGGCACCCTACAATCATTCTTTCACAAAGTCGGATAATTCCAGACCTTTGCATGTTGGCTGGTGTTTTCACTGCTGCACCACCTGATAAAATGTGTCTTTGATATGCATGCTGTCAAGCCTCTTGCAGGGTGAGACCACACGAACATAAGGGTGTTCGGATACTTTTGGCAAGACAGTGATTATGTCATTTAATGCATCCATATTTACATATATAATCGCTTGCCTATTGGTTTATTAACATGGCTCATTATTAACTGATTCCAAATTTGTTATTTAAGGGCATTAATATCGTGAAATGGAGAGTTCACTGTACTGTTCTTACTTAGTGAAGGCCTCCGTCAACTTCATTAAGGGCATTAGTTATTTATTTACTAAATATAATACAGAGTAAGAAAACAATGAAGTACATATCACGTAACAATTTATATGAAAACTCAATTCTTATTTTATACGGAGGGTTGATTCAGATAAAATGAGATGATTTTAAACGCCGCGTATGACCTTGACGGAATGTGATTTGCATGATTCGTCCAGTATTCATGGGGATTAGCTTTGTATACAGTTGTTGCTGTTATTTGGGACATTTCGTGCTGAAACATGGCTTCCAAAATCACAGCTTTTTGGGAAGGGTATATGTTTGGCCTTTCCGACGCTAACTTCCGTCTTTCGTGCATTGTGGAATTATGCAAACGAAATGGTATTGTGGTATCCAAAGCTACTGTGGGTCGAATATTCAAAATAACAAATTGCGACCATCTAATGAACGTGGACGAGCAGAGAAACAGACCAGAAACATGCCCCAGCCAACATGCCCAGCTTAGGTGGTGCGAGAAATCCGGTCTGAAAGAAAATCCCCACACACAGAGAACTCTAGCCCAAAGGAAAGGTATTTCACAGACAACAGTCTCCAGAAAAATTCATGACAATCTTGGGCTGGAGCGATGTCATAAAGCGCGCGATCACAGACTGTCGGGCAGGTACGTGCAGGAACGATTCACCAACGCCAAAAGACTGTATGAAAACCATCTTGCAGGTGACCGATGGAAGTGGGTTGTCTCCTTGGATGAAGCTTGGGTGTACCTCGATGACACCAACAAACCCAGGGCAATTTACTATCGCGAAACAGGGGGCAACTTGCTGTTCGTCTGTCCATCTCTCAAATAATTCAGTTCTCCCCTCCCCCTCATTTTCCTGGTTCTCAGGTAATCGCCGATGATACCCCATTAGAACGCAGCTTTGAGATATAAACACATTTTACATACGCCAGGTCCGATTTTGTCCGAAGGTGCAAGGAAAAGTTTTCAAAGGGCTTCATGGTAGTTGCCGGATATTGCTCACGTGAACTGCTCACGATTCGTCGAGTTCCTGGAAACTGTAAAATTAGTGCAGTTTACTTCCAAAGTAATGTAATGGACCACATACAGGTATTGGACATTGAAACTGAAACACCTTCGCAAATAGCACTGGTTACCCCCAGGGCTGAATAGAACCTTCTGCTAGGTAATTATTCGTATGCATATCAATGAATCACGTGTCAGAGGTCTTGGTAGTCACTCCAGTAGAAAAGTTCGATAGTAAGCTTCAAATTGTCTGTGCAGAGCGCTATAAGGGGGATTTCAAAAGAGGGCAGATTGTTGGGGCGCGTCTAGCATGTGCATCTGTGTCCAAAACTGCCACACTTTGTGATGTCTCACGTGCTACAGTATCCAGGCTGATGTGTGCATATGAACAGGAAGGACGAACCACGTCCAGGAGGAGCAACTGCAAGGGAAAACGGAAGTTGTCGGAAAGAGACGTCAGGACATTGACCAGGATTGTTGCACGAAAGCGGAAAACCACCGCAGCAGAAATCACCGCAGAAATGAATACACACTTCCAGGAACCTGTGTGCACGAAGACAATCCGTCGTTACCTGCATAAATCCAACATCCATGGCAAGGTTGCTATACCGAAGCCTTTCATCAGTAGTACAAATGCCTCCAAGCGGGTTCAGTGGTGCCGGACGCATAAAACCTGGACGTTGGATGACCTCAAACGCGTCATATTCTCGGATGAGTCCAGCTACACTGTCTTCCAAACAACAGGGAGGGTATTCGTCTGGAGGAGCCCCTCTAATGCCTACAACCCAGACTACTTGGCACCCACTGTCAAACACGGAGGTGGATCAGTAATGGGTGGATCAGTAATGGTCTGGGGTGCAAACTATGCAGGACCTCTACCGATCCTTCCCAAGACGTGTTGCTGCTGTGCTGGCTGCCCACGGTCCCCCAACATCTTATTAAATAAAGATTTTGGATTTCTACTAGGTGTTTCAGTTTCAATGTCCAATACCTGTATATCGGCAGGATATCTCACGTCTGTACCCTGGTGAGCAGTCAAAAGTTTGGATCCACATACACAAAGCATCAAGCCACACTGCCAAGTCACCTGTGGCTTACTACAGCAAAATGGAACAGGAGACGGGCATACGAGTTATTCCCTTCTCTCATGTGCCTGTAAAATCTCCTGACGCATCACCGATGGATTTCTGTGGTTTTGGTCTCCTGAAACGACGGCTCGGAAGTCGCCGACCAAGAACCGTTAATGGGCTATGGAAAGTGTGTCAGCAGGTGTGGAACGAACCTCCCATGGAGTCCCTTAAACTCAGCCTACTTCAGTGGAACTTACGGTGCCGGGCGATAGTCCAACAACGTGATTCTCACATCGAACACAACCGATGGTGGCGCCATGGTATTACACCATCGTAACAGAACTGCAAAGTCGTCTCATTTTATCTGAATCAACCCTCCGTAGTATCGTGAAATTTACAACTTTTTGTTTGACGAAGTTGTTTTAACTTGTGATTAAATTTACCATAACTACTTGCCATGGCAATATCATTAGGCAGTAAAATCCATAAACTAATTGTATCCGGAAAAAAGACTATGCAAAAAACTTACATCTACAAGCTATTTTTTTGATCTAATTTTTATTATTGATTCTATTGGTGACATAGTTTGGAGACTCTAGGAAATTTTCTTTTTTAAGATTACTCATGTTATTAAAGATTTTATAAAGGGATTTTAACTTGAATTCTTTCCTTCTAATCTGCAATTCAGGTAAATTTAGGCTATTTTTTAATTTTGTTACACTAGAATGCCTATCAAAATTGTTGAAAATAATACGAACAGCCCTATTTTGAATTTTTTTCAAGCTTAACAATTGAACTTTCACAGTAAGGGTCCCAGCAAATAGCACAAAATTCAAGAATGGACCTAACTAAAGATTTGTACAGGAGTAATTTGAATTTCGTACTTAGACCTTTTGATATTGAGCGAAACAAGTAAAGTGCTTTATTTGCTTTAATGATAATATATTCAACATGTTTATTCCAACTTAAATTTTTATCAACAATTACCCCTAAGATCTTTATGGAGTCAGATTTAACTAAGTCACAACTGTCAGTGTTGTAATTAAAAGCAAAAACATTATCGGCTTTGACCCTTGAAATATTCATATAGTAAGACTTTGGCCAGTTAACAGCCATGCCTCAAATTTTACACCAATGAGAAATAAAATTTAGATACTGCTGAAGTTCAATTTGATCGGCTGCACTGTTAATTTGCTTAACTAATGTCCCATCGTCTGCAAATAGAGGTTTTTATTAGACATTCTCTGTAGTAAGTCATTAAAATATAGATTAAATAGAAGAGGCCCACTAACCGATCCCTGCGGGACACCAGAGATTATTTCACGAGGCTCTGACAGTACACCATCAACTAAAACGCTCTGCACACGCCCAGTAAGAAAATTTCTAAACCAGGTTAAAAGTTTATCACCAAAACCATATTTGGATTTTTCAGAAGTAAAAAACAAATAGGTACTTTATTAAAAGCTTTAGCTAAATCTACAGCAATAAAATTAAATCAACCTGTTTCCCGTTTTGTATAAATTTAGAATCATAATGAACCAAATCTATCAAAAGTAACCCAGTAGAAGAACCGCGTCTAAAACCATATTGATTATTAGCTAGTAACCCATTTTCTGATGAGAAAATAATCACATGCTTTATGATAATATGTTCCATCAATTTAGCAGTGTTGCAAGTAAGGGAAACGGGACGATAATGCTTTATGACTTATATAGTGGTGTACCTATAGCCCTTTTCCAAACCACAGGCACGTCACCTGTAGTATCAGATAAAGTAAAAATGCCTTCAAGATAAAGAGCAGCAACTGGAGCAACTAAAGATAACATCTTATTTGTGATCCCATCAGAGCCACAGGCTTTGTTCGTTTCCTGTTCCAGAATTAAATTCAATATACCTGAGCTATTAAAACAAGATTCAGGAAAGCTTTTATCAGTTCTAAAATTGAAACATGGAAGCTTGACGTCATTTGATTTGGAAAAATTTTGCTGGAATGACAGATTTAAAAGGTTTGCTTTTTCTAAGCTACTCCTTTTAAGATTACCAGTATCCGAATATAAAGGAGGAATAGTATTAGCATCTTTTTGACATTTTTTATGAACTTCCATAGCCGTTTAGAATTTGACGGGTTTATACTAGATAAATACTTCTCTTTGTCAGATTTTATGCTCTTTTTAATTTCAAATCTAATTTTACGTATCTTTTCCTGGATTCCCTGGACCTGGTTTCTCTTAAACTTTGTTAATAACTTTTTTTCTTTTTTATCTTACGTTGTACATTCTTAGAAATCTATGGCTTGTTTACACTTAAACACTTCACCTTAGTAGGAACAAATATATTTATGATGTCGAAAATATCGTTTTTTAAAAAGAATGTACCTCTCATTTACTGAGAAACTTTCCTTAACATCAATATAGTTTACAAATTTGCAATAAAAGGCATTTCATATTTTAGATGGATCAGCACGATGAAAAAGAAGAATCTTTGCTTTACTACTTTTCACATGCGGCTTTCAAGTGTAAGGCATGTAGGATAAAACAATATTGTGATCACTGATACCATTTACAATTTCCACAGAAAGACTTTCAAAATTTGTAAAAATTAAATCAAGGATATTTTGACTAGCTTGCCTAGTGGAAATTCTAACCTCTTGAATTAGTGAAAACTCGTCAATAAGGTGATTTAAATCATAAGTGATGAATACTTGCAATGTCACAGAGTGTCCCAGTTTAAACTAGGCAAATTGAAATCTCCTCCAATATATAGCAGCTTATTTCTAGCATCTACTTTGTTTAGACACTTTGCAAGTTTAAAAAATACAGTTTGTCATAGCAAGGGCGATAAACGTTTCCATTAATCATATTTTTACCTGAACTACAACTGACTTTAACGAAAAAACATTCAGTGACACAAGTAAAAGTCAATTCATATGATGAAAATTTACGTTCTACCGCAACAAAGACCCCACCTCATCTAGTTTGACTGTTCTTTCTACACTGGTGGGAAAAAAATCCCAACACCACGAAGGACTTGTGCTAGATGAATGAAATTTGGACAGTATATGCAGCTATGATATTTATTCATTTGCTTCAAGTTTCAAGGTTACAACTTATAGGAAGCGCCACCAGCGTCACCCTATACATGGTGAAAAGCACGGACTTTAGTACCCGCTGTAGTCGTTGCGCTGTTTTATGCAGGCCTCCACACGTGCATGCATACGGTCGTAGAGATGCCGAACAGTTGTTGCTGGTTGTGAAAGAGCCTTGAGACGGCGTCCGACCATCTGGTGATCGTACTGGCCATGGTAGGATGTGGACACCCTGAAGGGCACGTTGGGTATGCAGCGGGAGTGTGGGGTCGAGCGTACCAGCAATGAATGGCAGCACAATGGTTCAACAACATCCGAATGTAAACATTTGCGGTCATGGTGACTGGGATAACCACCAGGGGGACTTGCTGTCGTAGGAAATCCCTCCCTATACCATAACACCAGGGGTAGGGCCAGTATGCTGACGACGACAGCTCGGTAACAGGACTTCCCCACTCCTCCTCCTGACCCTAGTGCGACCATCACTCAGACCCAGACAGAAAGACTTTCGTCCGTGAAGACCACAGACCTTCATTCTGCCCTCCAAGTCGCTCTGGTTCTATGCAGACCACTCAAGACGTGCTGCACGGTGTTGAGGGGTAAGAGGCAAACATGCCAAGAGGCGCCTGGAGTGGAGGTTCCTGGCCAGGAGACGGTTCCGAATTGTGCTTAGAGTGACGTTGGGTGCAATGCAGCCCGAATATCCGTTGCAGATGCTGTCCGATTTGCCACAGCCATCCTACAGATACGCCGGTCAACCCTGTCTCCAGTGGCCGGGGGTCGTCCAGATCCTGGTCTCCTGGTAATCTTGCCTTCCCTGGACTATTGCTGCCAACAGTTGTACACAGTGGCAACGTCTCGACCTATGCGTTCTGCAATAGCACGGAACGCGAAGTCCACTCTGTCGAAGGCCCACTACACGTCCTCGTTCGAATTGGGTTAGCTGCCCATATTCACGTCGCAGTCGCCTTCGAGGTATGTTTTACGTACTCTATCACACACGTCCACAAATGTCTGAAGTGACACAGACACGTGTCTGATCTCCTTTATATCTGTCATTGGAATCTGGTGGCGCCCCCTATAAGCTTTAACCTTGAAACTTGAATCAATTGAATAAATACCATAGCTGAATATAGCGGAAAGTAAAGTGAAGAAGCATCCTCGTCTTCTAACCAGTTCTCAGTACCAATAACAATATCAGGGTCTTCAGACAGAATAAATTCTGACATTACAACTTTTTTGTTCTTCACACATCGAAAATTTATTGTTGCAATCTTTACACAGATTTCTGCAGGATTTTTTATTTTATTAAACAATGAAGCAAGGTGGGTGACCTGTTGTTTATCAAAGGCCAATTCCTTGATCTCTTCCGAGGTTATTTGTTTTGGCTCATCAGGTCTTTCGTTAGCTAGTTTCTTTTGGTTTTCCGTCTGTGATTGTAGTTTACGTTTATTCTCTCTCAGAAGGAGTCATATCTGGAGCTAATCCAACTTGTTTATTAGCGCCAGGAAATATTATATTTTTACATTTCTTACCGTTAGCTATAATGATGTCTTTTTCTTGCAGAGATGCTAATTTTATTAACAGAGGTCTAGTGTAATTCTCATTTGATTTTCCTCCTAGACGATACAGGTTTGTGATTGTAGTTTGACTAATACCAAGTTGTTGAACTAATTCGTCAAAGCTATGAATGTCTTCGTTTTTTCTGTCTTCTGCTTTCATTTTATCTGATTCAGGGATATTAAATAAAATTATGTTAAACTTCCGATGTTCTCTCTCTGACAGTTCCTGAGCTACAATGTTCGAACAAGTTGATATCATTACTGGTTTGGACCTCACGTGGTCTACACCACGCAGAACGACTTCGCTAAAAGAAGCGTTCAGCGTTAGAAATTTCGCTGGAGAATTAACAGTTTTATCAATGACAGAGTTCGGTAAGATCCCCGGGTTCTTAAATTAAATTCTTTTATTTTAATTTCACTGTCTTGCAGTTTCTTTTTCAGTTGCACTAAGGTTTCGTTCTCAGAAGCAGTTTCTTTTCCAGCTTGGCCTAACCCATTAACGTGCGTTAGGCTATCCTTTAGGATACATAATTTACATTCAAAGTTTATAATCGGAGACGGATTTTTTTCAAATTCTTCCAGAATTCCTGTATTTTCATACAAAATCCAATCCGAACAGTTAGATTACTGCACCCAGTTTATAATTTTGGTCATCTTCGTTTACTTTATCTTAGTTCCCTTCTTATTTTTCTGACGCGTGATATTTCGATTCGCCATTGTTTAAATTGAAAGTTCTTCCGCACAGTTTTTGGAGGGGGAGGAATGGAGTGGGAGGATGATTATCGAGAACTATTTATGATAATAATACTAACAAGAGGAAAAGAAAGATATTTACGAGATAATTAAGTAAAATATATTGAGTCAGTAAAAGGAGCAGTAGGGTGGCTGGGTAGATGGGGGTGTGGCGAGGAATGTGCGGCAGTGAAGTTTTATAGAAGGAAGGGTGGCCGGAGACATCAGGGGTGAAAAGAAGATGAGGATGGAGAGTAGAGGGTAGGGGCTTGGAGAAATATGAGATCCAAGGTCACGCAGATGAGAGACAGGAATAATGTTGATTATAGAGTGGAAGGGAGCAGACTTCAGTGTCTTAAGGGGGGAGGGGGAGAAGCTAGAGATATATCAATAATTCTAAGTAGTAAATAGCATGGTGTGGTTGCAGGCCATAAAAGATTAGTTAAGTTTTTGGGAATGGTCAAATAATTCAAAAAAGAGGGAAAACTGGGAGAAGGAGTGAGTAAACAACATTTACAGTTAGACAGTTAAAATCCTTGAAGTTGAAATTGATGAAGGATACAGATATGCCGTATGAAAACAAAATACAACTGCGTCCTAAAATAATGGAATATTCTTATTCTAACATCACTCTTTTCCTTTTAAATCCAAATAATGTCTAAACTAATAATAATTTCTAAAAAGCTGTTTGCAATTTAACATCTACTGACTTTAAGCTTTAAAATAATATACATTTTACTTAAAAATAATGGGTTGATCTTAAGGAAATTTCATTTTTGTCTGAACCAAAATAATGGAATAATCAAAACACCCAGCCAAAATAATGGAATAATCTTATAAAATGTTATTTTTTATTCTAAATGCATGTTTGCTTATTTGCATAAAATATGTTGTCTGTTCAGTGCAACATAGCTTGTGAACAAACAATGACAAAAAGAAAGGATTTAACACCTGAGGAAAAGAATGCCATCATTTCGCTAATAAATGATGGACATACACAATCAGAAGTTGCCAGAATTGTAAATTGTCAGCAATCTACAGTATCCAAAGTTGTTAAGAAGCATAAATCTGGTGAAGGACTTCATAACAAGAGAATTAAATGTGGCCGTAAACGTGTTACGACTGAAAGAGAACATAGGAAGTTTGGAGAAGATTGTGAAGCAACATCGATTTATGTCATCTAAAAATTATCAGACATTAAGGCAAACAAGTGGAACAGATGTTTCTCGAAATACTGTAGTACGAAGACTACATGAGATGGAATACAATTGCCGAGTCCCTAAAATCAAGCCACTTCTATCTATGAAGCAGAAACGTGTACGTCTTGAGTGGTGTAAACAACACATCACCTGGACTGAAGCAGATTGGAAGAAAGTAATATTCAGTGACGAATTGAAGTTCTGTGTCACTTACGGAGATCAGGGGACACGAGTTTGGCGAAAAAAGGAAGAAGCATACTTACCGGCCGCAATGAAATCATCAGTAAAATTTCCAGCATCAATTCTTGTATGGGGATGCCTTAGCTTTAATGGCTTAGGAAAGCTTGCATTTATTAAAACTACTGTAAATGCAATTGCTTATCAAGAAATTATGGAGTATTTTTTAATACCTGCTGCTGAAAAACTGTTTGCAGATGATGACTTTGTATTTCAGCAAAATAATGCTCCTGCTCATAATGCGAAGACAACCAAAAATTGGTTTACTGCAAACAATATTGAAGTAATGAAGTGGCCTCCGAACTCCCCTAACCTCAATCCCATAGAGCAATTATGGGATGAATCCAAACATCATCTATCAACACATAAACCCACCACACTGGCCGAATTAAAAGAGAAGTTAACCAACATTTGGGAGGGTGTAAGGGCTGACTACTGTGAAGAACTGATACGACAAATGCCACGAAGAATCCAGGCTGTAATTGATGCTAAAGGTGGCCCAACTAAATATTAGTTAATGGTTTCTGTTTTGTTTTGTTTCAAGTAAAAAAATTTTGTCAATTAAAAGGAATTATTATTCCATTATTTTGGCTGGGTGTTTTGATTATTCCATTATTTTGGTTCAGACAAAAATGAAATTTCCTTAAGATCAACCCATTATTTTTAAGTAAAATATATATTAATTTAAAGCTTAAAGTCAGTAGATTTTAAATTGCAAACAGCTTTTTAGAAATTATTATTAGTTTAGACATTATTTGGATTTAAAAGTAAAAGAGTGATGTTAGAATAAGAATATTCCATTATTTTGGGACGCAGTTGCAATGTGAGGAATTTGGGTAAAATTGAAGAGGTCTAGTAATAAGCAACAAGTACCAGGTTTGGTATGCTTCGCTTCTCTTTTGAGCTTCGACATAAGAACTGCGTCGAGCCGGCAGGATGAGGGATGGTTTTATGGGGAAGGAAAACTTTGAAACTGGGGTGGCAAAGGAGCGATAGCAGATGCGTCTGCTCTCGACAAAACACACACTTATAATCCGTTAATCAGTTTGTTTGTGTTTTTATAACATTCTCTTATGTATTTGTTCATTTCTCGATTTACTTAGTTATTAGAAATTCACACTCCACCCGTGTCAATTTCTCCCACGATTATCTGGGGATGAAAGGCTGCCCATATGGAAGTAATGACCATTATACAGGGTGATTCAGTCAATTTCTGACCATTTCACTCGAATGACGTGCATTAGGGATAAA
>JAHWFO010075529.1:0-13428 GCA_023313115.1 Rhysida immarginata | reverse complement strand
AAGGCCTCCTTATTTTTTTTCTCAATGAAATTAAGGCTGTGGTAGCTCTGATATTGCTCTTTCAACGCTTCTTTACATTAAATGCAGATTCTAGATTTAATTACAGACCTAGAAACGAATCCTGCCGAATCACAATATTTTGACAAGATTTTAATATCAGGGATTGGATAATATTGAGACGCATCATCTCATATGGATTCATGATTATATTCATCAGCGTTATACATGAATTAATGTTTTGTGCCCTGCACTCAATTTTAACCTGGTAAATTTAATGCCAATCAATTTGTCATTAATTTAATGTTTAATAAAAAATGCTGTATAATTTTGTTGCCGAAATAAAAGATGTATCTACTTTTTACGAAGAATGTTATCCTTTGAAAATCTACAGCGCAAATGTTTCGTTTTCTAATTTTTTTGTTTAGCTCTGAAATAGCTATTATACACAGGCGTAAGAGCTTGGTGCTTATTTCTTGCGTGACAGTTTTTTTTAATGTATTCATCACAATAAAAACGTTTATACCTATGTTTACTGAAATATCAGATGTTTATACTAAATGTATAAAAAAAATTAAAAGCTGCGTCACAAAATTGTTTTAAGATAATAAAAAAATGCAATTTTAATTTTTGTTAATCTGATAATAATGGATTATTTGTAAAGGCAGGACATTTAAACTGGAAGGATATTTAAAAGTTTAATTGCTATCAATAAACAAACCTAACATAATTTATCAAATATTAACTAATTGATTTTAAAATTTTAAATTAAAAGAAAACCTGGTAACCTAAAATATTTTTGAAAAGGTACTTATATTGTTTTTTATTTTGTTTTTTTTTAACAAAAAACGAAAAGGAAGAAATAATTCTCAGTTCAATAAAATAATCAGTTTATTAATCCAAATATTGTAATAAGCAATTAACTAATAATATAATTACTTGTGAACTGAAGTATTGGATCTTTTTTTAAATTAAGATTTGACCAATATGTATGAGAATTTCGTCCAGTTAGATATTAGAAGGGGGGATTATAATTTGTACATCTCGTACTAATCAACAATAATTGGATTATAATTAGTGAACTGTATATTTTATTTTATTAACTTTCAAATTATAATTTATAAAGGAGAATTTTCCTTGTTAATTGTTTAATATAATCTCTTCCTCCTTTTCCATTTAAACTTTTTTTTTTTTAATTTATGTTTAAGAATAACTTTATTTATCACCAAATAACTTTTTATCGGATGGGCCGATTTGGATGATTATTTTTTGTTTAATAGAGCAAGTTTTTCTGGTGGTCCCTGAATAAATTCATCCAGATATCTTGGGTAGATATTATAAAAAATAATTGTTTGCGATCGATTCACATGCATTGCCTCCGGCGATCAGCGTTTCTTGCCAATCTCGTAATGGTAGCGCGAAGGCACCACTAGAGGGGAGGTCACTGCCAGTCTCTTTCTTCATTTGTCTCTGGTCGGGAAAAGGAAAGAGAAAGAACAAATATTGGTCAGAGAAACTCTACAACTAAAACAGAAAAAGCTATACGGGTATTTGAAACATCTGAACAACGGAAGTTTCGAACAGAGCAAGAGGGTATAAGAGCTTCTACGTCAAAGGCAAGAAAAACTTGAGTCTAAAGTATCTGGTTATGCTCTGCAGTGGTGAGGCAAGACAAGAAGAGTTTAGATCAAGTCTCGGTATATGCTTTGGTTTGAATTGTTTGGTATTAACGTCCTTTTCAACTGCTATGGCCATTTCAGAACGGCGAAATAGGGGCCGCAAATTTTGCCTCGCAAGGGTTCTTTAACGTGCAACCGGCAAACGATTACACGGGATCAACGGCTTTACTTCCCTTCCGAAGGAAGTGCGTGATCTCAGGATTTCCCCCTGAAAAAGCCTCGTCGTCCTCGGCCAGGATCGAACTCGCGTACTCGGGCATCAGAGGCGATCACTCAAACCACTGAGCCACCGAGGCCGATTCTCGGTATATCATCTTGAATTCCTTTTTCCGTATTTTTCGTAGAATGGATAGTCCCTTTGCTCTGTGTTGTATTGATTGAGTTATCATTTAACCAATTGGTAGTTAATTTTTAATTTTTTGAGATTGTTCTCTTTACCTACAAGTTTACTTATCCCGGGCAACGCCGGGTACCTCTGCTAGTAAATAAATAAATAAAAGAAGAAATTATTCCCCCAAGGGAGGTATAGGAAAGTAGCGGAAGTTCCTGGGTCATCTATTTTTATATCAATATCTGCACTTTTTAATCCCCATTTTTTTTTTTTTTTATCAAAAAAATGATTTTCTCGAACGTAGTATTTAGAAAGTATAAAACAGCTCTATCTTCTTTCCTTTCTCATCATTTCCGATCGAATGATATATCACATGGTATATGTTGCCTTAGTTCTAAAGACCAAGTTACTGCCACCCCCACAACTCCGACCCCCACGGGGACAATTTGGCCCAAACTTCATATTAATGTAGATCATGCTTAGAGGAATCTGCATAATGAATTTCAATCCTTTACTTACCTAAATACCATTTAGATCATGTAGTCCCCTCTAATTCCCACTCTCGTAACTCCGACCCCAGTGGGCCAATCAAAATCAACCTAAATAATGAAGGAGGACATGCCCATGGTAAGCTTTGTTCTGGATTTCAGCCCTCTACGTGAAAAAATGAAGAAACTATCAAGGGGACAGACAGACAGACAGACAGACAGACAGACAGACGGACATTGAAAATAATAAATGCTCCATTCTTCCGCTACCTAATGAAATAAATATAACTATTACCGTGGATAAAAAATATTTTTACAGCAAATCTTAGATTCAAGATTAAAATACCTTTCAAAGAATGCATATTTGCAAAGGTATTTTCCTTTATTCTTTCTCTGCGGGTGATTAATTTAATTTTAAAACAAATTTTAATTTTCTTATCACTTTCATACCAGCTCAAACAGTGTGTACGCAAAACTGATAATAAAAGGTCCGCTTATAATTCCAAAGCTTGTTTTGAGGAAGATAAAACTGAACAAATTATACAGTACCAGACAATTTAGTAACATAACTTTAAAAATTATTTTAAATCCAAACATCAAGTTGGCATAATTAGATGAGTGCTTTAACATTTAATTTGTAGAATTCATATTAAAACTTTCAACAAATTTCGAGGCCTAAACTTCTGATGAGGTAATATTCGTTGAGTAATAAAGATTTCTCTGAAGATCCTTTCTTTTATTTATATATTTATTTATTTATTTTTTTTGGTCTGAAACGGTGTTCTTGCATTTAAAAGGCAGTTTATGGTGCTAAGGAGGAAATATTTTAGGAAGAATGCGTTAAAAATAGAAGAGAAAAAAAGTGCGTTTCTTACAGAAGGAAAGAGTAGAGTGAGAGTGTGAATGTGTGTACGGGTATGGTATTTGCTTGCGTGTGTGAGTGAGGGAATGCGTGAATGTGTATGTATTAAAGAGAGAGAGGTTGACTTGGGTTCTAAGAATCTCTTTCGCGTTAGCAGAAGTTCAGGCCGTTAAACACATCTTTGCAGGGTTTTCCATCTTATCAACGGATCGTAGGCGGTCGCTGCACCACGTGGAATTTCAATTTATTGCTCGCTTCTTTAAACGGAAAAAGGTTGTTTCGGCCTCCTCGCGAAAGGTCATTCTTTTTCATCTGAATTATTAACATCTATTAAAAAGCTTCTTAAAGAGGATCAACTAAGATTTAAAGAATGAAGTCGCGATGTATAGGAGCACGGGGCAAGTGACTAAATAGTGATATTAAGAATAAATTCAGTACAATGCGTTATGGAAATACTTTTCACAAAGGGGGGGGGGGGGCATTTCAGGTAGTCGTTTTTGCAATTCAAAATTTAAACGTTTTAAAGGTAAAGAAAATAATATTAATGGAAATGTTCCTTCTTAAACCTTAGCTTCATTAGGAAAACGACAGAAGGTTGATTACGATCTTTGGTAATGATCTATTGCGTGAATACTGCGAGTCACATGCACGTACGCGTAATAGAAAGCACGTTAAACGATGCTACTACATCTTCATTGTTGTGTTTCATTCGAAAGAAGTAAATGTAATGAAAAAAATATCTCCGAAAATCGGACCTTATCAGGAAGAGTACATTACTGTCCTTTCCGACGCTAATTACAGCGATTCTGCTATAATTAGCTTATGTAAAACACGAAATTTCTCTGTTTCGAAGAAAGACATATCGGCAATATAGAATGGAAAAAGAAAATCCCCGGAAGGGTTAATTCCAACTGGCCAGAAACAGCCAAATCCTCGATTTCCCACAAGCCGAAAACCACAGGTTATCCGAAATGTCAAGGAGTTTGTCCAGTGTGAAAATCCATAAACCCAAAGAGATATTGTATACATTGTAGGAACTTCATAGGATATCGTAAATAAAATCGAAAGCAAAGATTTGTAACTGGAAAAGCGTCATAATATTCGTGTTCATTAGCTGCTGCCACGACACATCAGAGAAAGGAAGAGGAACTGTCTGTGGCTCTAGGAAGGTTTTCTATTGACAGCTTCAATAGTTCGGTCTATTCAAAGAGTGCCTCTTGTTACACCGAAAAACTTTGCCCTCCTTCGTTCGGTAAAAGATCAAAATCAAAAAACTTACAATCAAAATCTGGATAATAAGCTAGGTGTTTTAATATATCTGCTCTCACACTTTAGCAAATGCAATCAGACAATGTTCAGTCACGACATACAGTAGTTTGTTTTCATGTTGGCACAATAGTGTGAGAATTTTTGGCAAGATGGGTCTAGATACATTGAAACATTCAACGGATTCCTTAGACATGAGTCAGTGTCACTTTGATTTTTCCCAAAGGTAGTTTTTTATTGGTATTACCATTATTTATTTATTTAGCGTGTGGCGCTACACACCATCTAATGCACAGTGTGTAGGTAGTCAGGAGATCACGCTAAAGTGGTTGTTTTACAGCCGATTTTTTCTAGTTCTTAAACTAGAGTTATGAAATGATGATGAAAGTATGATAATAATGAGAAGGGACAAACAAACACAAACATCCATGCCTTCGGCGGGATTCAAACCCGCGACTCGCTGGTTTCGAGAGCGGAAAGACCTGCGCGTTAACCCTCTCCGTCAACGAGCCAGCATTGGTATTACCAATACTCCGCACAATAAACGGGCTCTTGGACCTATCAATAGAAACAATTTTGCTCGTGGCATACACCATCTTTCACATGTATGGGATATAAATATTCATTGGATCTGCGATTATATTGATTGTCAGTGATATACAGGGTCGGGATACATTAATATGACCACCTGCTAATATCCGGAATACCCACCTTTGGCGGCAAGCAGAGCAGCTAGTCGACGTGGCAGAGAGTCAATAAGTCCTCGGAAGGTGGTTGCAGGTATCTGGGACCATTCGGCGATCAGTGCGTACCGTAATTCCATCACCGTGCGTGATGGAGGGCCCAGCTTGCCGACATGGCGATCGAGATGGTCCCACAAATGTTCAATGGGGTTGAGGTCCGGGGAGTTTGGTGGCCATGGGAGTAGCTCGAATTCATCCTCATGCTCCTCGAACCAGTCGTGGACAATTTTGGCAGTATGGCAGGGAGCATTGTCCTGTTGGAAGGTGCCATCACCCTGAGGAAACACTGTCGACATGAAGGGGTGTACCTGGCCTGTGACGATCGTCAGGTAACGAATGGCATTCAGTGTACCCTCCAGCGGTATCAGTGGACTCAGACCATACCACGAATACATCCCCCAAACAGTCACACCTTCCCCACCAGCCTGTCGTCTGCCAACGATGATGTCGGGATGCCTGTTCTCAGAGAAAGCAACCCTTTGCGACTCAGCCGAGGTCCGATGGTGATAGTCCATTGCGAATTGGAGGCTTTTCGGCGATGCACAGGCGTCAACATGGGTGCTGTTATCATACGCCTGCTCCGGAGCCCCAACCTCAAGAGGGATCTTTGCACTGTCTTGGTGCTGACACCCCACTGTTCATTTGCTGTGTCAGTTGCTCAACACTGGCACGCCGATTGGTCTTGGCCAGGCGTTGTAACCGACGCTCGCCTCTAGGATCGATGGCCCGTGGGGCCCCACAGTTACCTTTTCGGTTGCTCGAAACTGTCTGGTTCGTCCAGTCGCGGTACACATTCACAACGGCAGCCCTAGAGCAGTTCACAAAAGTGGCCGTTTCTGAAATGCTGCCCCCCTTGGCTCGATAACCAATGATCAACCCCTTTTGGAGGTCTGACAGGTCACTTGCTTCTGCCCATGACGGCCACAATTGCTGTGTTATCGGATGCTACTGCACGTCTGCTGTTGTCAGCTTTTAATGATATGCAATGACTTTTCATCTGCATGCCGTGGGACGTTCCAACATGTTCGAGGAGAGGTGGTCATATTAATGTGTCCCGACCCTGTATCATTCTTGCATTAAAAATGCTTTTCATTCAACCACAATGTATGGCATTTCTATAAAGTTCGCTTAATAATCGGAGATCATGCAGCACATGTGAGAAGTTGATTATGCGCACGGACATCCTTCAATATATTAGAAGCGTATCGTTTGAGTATTCGTGGCCGCTTGTGTATTGTCGCCGCAGTCATTCGAGCGGATTCTGCGTGAGAGTTGGAGATTGATAGCAATGGATCTAGACACAACATTAAGTTATGCTTCATATTGGAAAAAACAATGTCGGAGATGCAAAATGTGGTGATTAAAGCGTATGGGAAAGACCCTAAGAGGAGAACATGTGAAGTGATTTTCATGGTTTCGCTACGATAAGGACTCATTGGTAGAAGAGCCGCGTGTGAGAGTATACAACATGAGCCTGTTACGAAATATGTTAACATGAGATCGAAGGGGGTTATGAAGAGATCACATTTTGCAGTCGTTTCGGAGATTCAGGCGCTTTGAATTGTAACATTTTTCAAATTTCAGCAGCACAATATAATTTTAATGGGTCTTTATAATTAAAGTTCCATTTTGACATAGCCATAAAAAACTACTGAACCAAAAGCTATAATACTTGGTAATATTATACAAGAGGGCATGAGAAGTTCATATCCACCAAAAAAAATTAGTTCAAAAGGTTACCACCAGCGTGGAATGGCGCTCTATGCAATATTCGTATATGAAATTAGACACGAAGATACAGGTTAACAAGTCTTTAATCGTTACTAAAATTAGTTACATGTTGAATGTGGCCTCCACCATTTACTAAAAGCAGGTTACACTGGATTACTGCGTTCTCAACTGTAGCTCGTAGCATATCAGGAGGAATGTTGCGCACCTGTCAGCGTATCGTATCTTTCAGTTCCACCAAATTCCTGACGTTATCACCATAAACAGTGAGTTTGAGGTAACCCCAGAGCCAGAATTCACAGGGGTTGATATCTGATGACCGCGATGGCCAAGAAAGGGGGAAGTTTCGGCCTATAATCCGTTCATCTGTGAAATGTTGCTGAAGTAACTGTTTGATACATGTACCAATATGAGGTGGAGCCCCATCCTGCATAAAAATCGTTGTGTCTAAAATGCCACGAAACTTCTCTCGACTGCTCTTCAAAAAAATACGGTCCATTTATGACATTTGCTGTCATACAACACCACACGGTAACTTTAGGAGAATGCAATGGAATTTGGTGGAGAACATGAGGGGCACTGGTGGCCCAAATCCTGCAGTTATGGGTGTTGACATCCCCATTCAGGTAAAAATGGGCCTCGTCCGTCCACAAAATGTTCCATGGCCAATGCTCGTCCACCTCCATCCGTGCAAGGAATTCCAATGCGAAGGTTTCTCTACGAAGAAGATCGTTAGGTTCGAGTTGTTGAACAAGGTGGATTTTGTATGGGTAGTACCGCAGCTCTTTACGTACGATTTTGTACACCGTACTCAGTGGTAAGTCCATTCGACGTGCAACAGCACTTACGCTGCACGCCTTGTGAGGTTTCCATTATTGCTTCCTCTCGGCTACTGAAACAGCCTCCACGGTTGCCTCAGAGACGGGTTTCCTTCTTCGGCCAGGTGCTACTGATAACAAACCTATGGCTTCAAACTTTGTCATCATCTTCTTCAAACTCTGCGGTCTCATTGGCCCCCGACGTACATGTATTCGTCGAACGGTACGATAATGTTGCAAAGCCTGCCTACATTGTTATAGCATTCATAATAACATTTAACCAGAAACGCACGGTCTTGCATGGTAACAGGCATCGTCAACTAGTAAAAAATTTTGCGTACTGACAAAAAGGCTCCCTTTCTTATTTCTGAAAACCAAATGACTTGGAAAGCGCATGTGCATAAACCACATTGTTAACTTGTGTCTTCGTGTCTAATTTCGTATACGAATATTGCAAAGAGCGCCATTCCATGCTGGTGGTGACCTTTTGAACTAATTTTTTTTTGATGGGTATGAACTTCCCATACCCTCTTGTATAATATTACCAAGTATTATAGCTTTTGGTCCAGTAGTTTTTTTTTATGGCCATGTCAAAATGGAACTTTAATTATAAAGACCTTGTATATCTAAAATTTAATTGGCCACATGCAACATTATCGAAAACGAAAGATGAACATATGACTAATCATTACGTGTATATAAGAGTAGGAGTTGTGATAAAATATATTAATTAAAAAATAAATAAAACTCCATTTATTTAAAAGAAAACAAATAAAATAAATAATAGAAACAATGAAAAAAAGACACCCAATTGATAAATGTAAATGTTGAAGGACGAAACACAATTGAAACAAAGGTCTTGTGGAGCTTATGTAGATGAAACACAGAAGAAACGAAGATCTAGTGGAGATATGTTACACGAACACAGGGAGGCACACAATTACAGGTGAAGAAGGTCTATGGTGAAAATTCGATGATTCGTAGATACGTAGATGATAAACTTGAAATGTATTAAAACGTTTTCGGGATTTTTATCCCATCTTCAGTATGTAAACTTTTTGAATGAATTTCAGTTAAAAACAATATAATAGAAGATATAATAATAAAAAAACACTAATCACTTACATATATAAAAATTTTCAGTTCGGACTCAAAATTCATAAAATACATATAAATCTTTAGTACTATTGGAATCACGATTTGCAGTGCTAAAATTTCTTATCTGGTGATATAAGTTTCCGTATTTATATACCAAACAGAAAAATTTGAAGGCATACGGCAAGAAAAAGAGATAAGCGAAATCTTGCGATATCTATACTTAAAAGTAAAAAAGATAAAGAACTGTGGAGGCTTACTTACAGTATGAAAACATACTTGACGTAATCATAATGAAATGTACATTCGTGTAAGAATAAATTTCTTTGTGGACAGCGTTAAGTTTGTTTTCCTACTGTATCCAGAGTGATTCAAAACTAGAATCGAAAGGTCTCTCTCGGAGACGAGATGTCCGCATAACTCTAGCGTAAAGAACTGATAACATGTTCCGGTGATGTTCGCAAGAGCAAAGCCGGGGGGGGGGGGTCCAGAGAGTTAATTATCAATAATCCGAGACACTTTTTTTAATAAAATATTAGCTCAATCGAAAATTCTCGATTGATTTTTACTCTTGAATAATAGATACACTCTGCAGTATGATGCAAATGTCATAAAAGTTTTGACTGGAAAATATATTGGAATCCCATTAATCCGAAATAAGTGGGACCGAGGTTTGTTCGGATTACCAAATTTTCGAATGAACCAAGATCTAAACAAATTTAAAGTTTAACGGAACCTATCATAACCTAACGTAACCTAACTTATACTAAAGTCAACCTAACCTAACTTATACTAAACTTAATCTAACCTAACCTCTCCCTAACCTAATCTAATCTAACCGAACCTAACCTAAACCTAGCCTAAACAAGTTAATGAGTGTGTAACGTGCGCGAACATTACAGAGTTTTGGTGACTAATCCTACTAGTATGCTTGGTATTATCTAATCATTGTAGCTCTACGTCACTATTATTCATATTACAATACAAAAATAAAGGATTTAAAATTTGATTTTTTATGCTTATAACTTTTTCTCACGGGTTTGATTTAACGTGATTTTTCGATTGACGTGATTCAGATTAGCGGGACACAATTGTAATCTTTCAAAATCTAATATGTAGAAATTATTACATGTGCATTAAGAGAATTTAGTTTTTCTTTTTTTTCATTTAATTAATAGCTTCTATATGGCGATTTTTCAGTATTTTCATGAATTTTTATCACCATTTACCCTTAGTATATGTACATCGATTCTTTTAATGTGAAAAGCGCTGATCTTTTCCTGGAATCATTTCCTCACCCCAGCTGAATAAAATGCCACAATTTGATATCTCTACTCTCGATATCGATCGGGTTTCCATTAGGAGGACTCACTTGACATTCTCCTTCCAACTTGACATTTAATAGACCCTCTGAACTTGATACGCGAGGTAAATCATTTTGGTTTCACGAACGCAGGAAGATAACAAGATCGCCATTTTACTCGACTTCCTCAAGACTTTTTATCTTCTAACCAGTTTTATATACAGAATTCTTTATAAACATATAAATCAGAAAGTCTTTTACTTTATAAATCGATGTCTATGCATGTTTAAAATAATATGAAATATATTTCGCTATATATTGATAAATATACTATATAAAATGAACGAGTTAATAATTTAGAAAAGAAAAAATTCTGCAGAATAAGTTAGCTGTCTAAACTTAACCTAACTTAGTTTCCATATAATGCTTATACGGAACTTATAATATTTGACAGAAATGAGAGAAGCAAAAACGAAATTAGGCACATCTATATGCCTGTGATGTCTGCTGAAAATTAACTTTAAGCATAATAAAGTATATTTTGATTCCGGTATAAATGCAGTCACTATTTACAAGAATGATGTTTGTAAATAAGACCATCCTTCCGTCTTATCAATTCTCCAGTGTGTACCAATTTTCCACTGAAAATAGTGAAATAAGAAAGTTTTGTGTTTTTCCACTTTCAAAAGATACACGAAGAAATGCATCGTCATTTCTTGCAAGGATATGCGAAAATGTCTAAAAGTATGACATTACAAAATCATAGACTTTCAGGCAATAGCTTAAAGAATCCTAATTTAAAGAAGTTTATCCCAAAGAAAACTAGGCTGCATTTTGTTTACACTTTCAATGCATTAAGAAAAAAGAAAATGCATTGCGCGCATATTCAACAACGAACTAACATGCCATTGCAAGTATTAGAAAAAAAATTCACTGGAAATATTATAAAGTAGAATAAGTAAAATAATTATTATAAAAAGAAAATTGTGCTCCTAATACTCAAAATTCTAATATGCAAAATTCATTAAGAAAATAATCAAATTTCGGAATTCATGCATTTTCAGCAATATTATGGGTTTTTAATTATGTCATTTGTTAGGAGAGACACACAGACACATGAGGCTCAATGAATGTAGAAAGTCTTTCACGGCATATTCTATGCTTAAAACAGTGTTCATTCAAATACTTTAGAGGAGAGAACAAAGAATGACACATTTTGTTTTATTACGATATTTGTAAAAATGCCATATGATACAGTAAACAGTTTAAAGGTTCTTTGTTTCTGAAATGATCCAATATTCATCAATTTGAGCCTTGGTCCTTAAATTTGTTAAATATTTTCGCTGGTCGTTGAAATTGGGGGCTTACTTGGCACTTGTGCTAAGTGGCTATTTCTAATAGTGACAGAATTGACATTGAGCTTTGTGTAATTTTAGATTGGCTTACAATAACCAAACACAAACTTCAGAAGTCTGCTTGAATATCTAGTGTTAGCGCGCTAGATCCTCGCAAATTCATCCTGACTTTCGTGTGTAGATCCTCTGACGGCACCATGCGGATTTAGTTCGAAATCTGTATCGAATTTCACAGCGGTCCTTATTTCCCTTTTATAATTTGAGCTGAAGCTCCTCATTTTAGTTCATTCCAATTTTTAATTTAGTTTCCGATAAAATGCAATTTTCTTTGGTTATTGAGATCATATTTTTCTATTGTGTTTTATATTCTAATAAGCGTTAGAGAAATGCCTATAACGAGAAAAGACGACATCAAACGAAGATTATTATTCAGACCTAATGCTTATGGATATTTGCCACCGATAAGGTAAAAGTTATCCACTTCCTGCACTTAGTTAACTATTTTAATAAAAATAAAATGTTTCAAAAAAACGTCTTGCAAATTTATTAAGAAATTTTCTATGAAACAATTTAGAGGGTCAAAACAAAGGAACAACAGAGAATTTATGGGAGCTTTTTTATTTAATTTTTTAATTTCGAAAACAATCTCTCCGTAGCTTTTATTATTTTTACTAAATAGTTTTTTGCTTTTCAAAATAATTCGGCAAATTCAAGTGTTCATTCAGGTCGACGTCGAATTTCCATACGACCGACAATACTTATGGCCTGAAAGTTTTGTAGCGCTGATAACAATATAATCTTTCACCTGCATTTAACAAAAAAAAATATTTAATATCCGGTTGTCTAGAAAATTTTTTCCGGATTTGAATTTTTATTTCGAAAGCAAAAAATATGTACAAAATGATTGAATTAATGAGGATAGTACTCCCCATCCAATTTGATGATCTGCTCCCAACGTTTTGGGAGCTTTTCGATTCCCTCCGCGAAGAACCCTAGGTCCCTGGACACTAGGAACAAATCGACCTCTTTTTTGCACTCTTCTGCACTTTTAAAAATTTCACCCCGAAGATAGAGTTGGAGGTGGAAGAAAAGGTAGTAGTCGGAGGGTGCTAGGTCAGGGCAATATGGGGGGGGGGGTGAGCCTTGATATCCCATTCGAGCTCGTGCAAGGTCCAGGAGGTAGCGGTGCTAGGGTGCGGGCGAGCGTTGTCTTGATGGAACAGAACCGGCTTTCTTCTGAACTCGTTTCGGCGATTGATCTTGATCTTCGAGCATGAAAATAGAAGGTCTATTTTCATACTCGAAGGTCTTGATGGATTGTTGAACAAACACTCGAGATACAGAATTGTTTGCGCACGCGTCAAGAATCCGGAAGAAACTTTGCGGACAACCTGATATAACCGGTTAAGTTATGTTTACTATGGTGAGTATTTAAGTAATGTTTAATATGGAAACATAAAGCTGAGAACTCTCAAAGATTACGCTGTTAAAAATAAAAATAAATAATGTACAATAAAACTAATTATATAAATATTGTTTAAAAATGGAAGGGCAATAATATATAGTGTGATTCCATGCATCAATAGAAGCAAAAAAATTCCTTGTCGAAAATGTTGAAAACTCAAAATTTAAATTGTGTCATTACGTCATTTATGAACTTTCTACAACAGCACCTCACATAATGAACTGCGCTATGGCACGAGAAAACTGCGGCAATTGTTGAGATTAAATGACGTTTTCCGCCAGCTTCGCGGAAACTTCGC
>JAHWFO010075528.1:0-27807 GCA_023313115.1 Rhysida immarginata | reverse complement strand
TATCAACAATGGTGTCAACACGCAATGCACCAACACTATGCAAGGATCAACAATATATGTCTCATGACCAACAATGCAAGGCAAAGTTTGTGCAATATAGAATTCAATGCATAGAATTACTGTTATTCAGACTCTTCTGAGAAAAGAAAATTCTTAGTATTTAACAATTTCTTGAAAATCTTTAAAAATGATCAGTAACTGGAGATAATGAGTTAGCAGACTATTGAGAAAGAGTGGAAGACGATAGAGGAAGCACTCTTTTAGCTCCGTGCTCTATTGAGCAAATAGTAAGCAAGTAAATAGAAGAATCGGCGACCACTAGACTATACAAAGTTATGAATGGCCAATTTTTGCTTCAAGACATCGAAAGAAGAAAGAACTTGCAACAACATCAAGTGTACATCTAAAGTAAGATTACGTGAGTAAAAAATTATTTAGACTAGAATTCATCCTTGGATAGGTCCATCCATTGTGAGTCTTTAAAAATTTTTTTTTCGGTAAAACAAGTCCCGGTATATCACCTAGAATGGATTTTTTCACTGACGAGGTAAATTCCTGTCTTTCGGATTTTTCTTAGAATGGATAGTCCCTTCGCTCTATATTGTAGTGATTGAGTTATTATTTAACCAATTACGAGGTTTAATTTAGCTTTTTGAGGTTGTTCTGATTACCTACAAGCGTAATTATCCAGGGCAACGCTGGGTCCTCTGCTAGTAATAATAATAACAACAACAACAAATTGCACTAGTCGCTGAACACTACGAAATTACCTCGCTGGAACTGGAATGAAAACGAACAAATTCTCCTAAAGCATGTAAAACGCGCCTCATAGGCGAACCAGGGAATAGGGAGAACGGGAAGCGAAATTGCTAACTGATTCAATGCTAAATTTATGAAATAAAAACAGCGCCAAAGCGGAAGAACGTTTGGACTGGTGAACTAGTCGGCTGTTCCTTTTTCTTCCCTCCCCAATCAAGCGAAGAAAGAGACATGGAAGGTGGGAGGAAAAAATATTCACATGGAAGTGGTGAACTTGTGAATATCTTTTCCTCCCATCTTTCATGTTTCTTTCTTCGTGCCTTTTTTAATTCCAGTATAATCGAAGAAGATGAATTTCAATAGCTAATTTTTTTTTTACAGTTGTAATTAAATTTCGGTTTTAACTATTTGGCAATCATAACCGTATGCAATACCAGAAATCAATTTGTTAAAATTAATGCATTTAAAGCTAAGCTGACATTTTCTTAAAAATAAATATTAAGCACAAAAAGAATCGCATAATTAACAACTCATATAAGCTGGACGTAACATGTGTTTAATAATATGAAGAAAATGACAAACATTGAGCTCAGATTATCGCCAGTAAATACAAAAAAAGAACTGCAACAATGGATAAATAATGCACAGCTTTCTGTAATGATGTTAATAATTACTGCCGATCTTCTACCTTTGATTCCCTGAAACTGAAACTTTATTAAGGTTATAGTCTCGAATTGCTAGTTCACCAGTCCGAGCACAAGGATCGCTAGTTATTTCCGCATTTCAAAAAAAGTGCTGAACTTCGCTTCCCGTCCTCCCTATTCCCTGGGCGAATTATGAAATTTAAAAATTTGAAACACAAACTGGCTACTGGAGCCTTATACATGTAAAATGAATATAGCTGATTGATCAAATAGTGTTTAAATATGATTTAATTTATATATTAAAATCTAAAAAAGAACAGAGTAATAAATTATATTATTTGCTCTTTAAAATAGTGTAAAATCCCGTTCAGTCATCATGATCATTCTACAAACATTCAAGCGTTTACGTTAAATCCTTGTGCTCACGCTGCAAAATTATGATAAAGAAAAGGGTTTCAATTTTTGTCGATAGATGGCCATACTGTCGATAGGTCCTTTACCGCCGAACCAATTTTCTCTATAATTATCATAATTAATTCTTTCTTGAAGAAATAGAATTTTTTCTACACTATGTATTCAGGGCATGGCGGTGAAATTATTTCATTTAACTCTAAAACATTTAGAGAAGCGGTGTTTTTCCGCCAATGTGATAAGACTGGGAATTCATTAGCCATGAACGACAACAACATCTACAACGCACCGGCTAGCCGACTTTTCTCATTTTTATTCTGATAAATGACAGCCAATCATAAAAAATCTGTATGTCTAAGGCCACCAATTATAGTAATGGAAACGACAATAACACTTCCTTATTGGATAGTTTACATTTTCAAAATTCAAAAAGCCTTAAATGTTAACACCTAAGCAAAAAGCTGGAATTTGCTTATATAGTAGGTATGGATTATAAAACTGTACCTGCTATTTTCCCGGCATAAATTGGCATGCACCTGATGCCACATATCGTCTACCATATATGTCTTGAGAAAGCATACCGAACACATCGTCTGTGCGCTTGTACTCCTCATGCTCTTTGAAACGAAATTGCTTCTTTTTATCCATTTATGTTGTAACTGTACGTATATTGTACAAGATATATAGGTGACCAGACGAGCATGAAACATGATCCGGCATATTGCAAATAGCGGATGAAAGCACGAAAAGAAAGATAGATTTCCCATAATTCCAATAGCGGAAAGCTACTTGATTGGCTCCACAATTTTTGAGAAATAGCGAGGCTCCGTTTACCTTAAGAGGCTCCCCGCTACGTTAGAGCCTTAATGGAGGCCATAACGTAGCGGAGTTGCACGCCGCAAACTGTCTATTGTTGTGGCGTAAGGGTATCGTCCAGATTTCCTATACATAATCTGGTAGCGTTGTAACTGCGTAATAGCAAGCCCCATTGAGAAATTGTACTACTGCGAGTAGAAGGAATTGCATTTCTCGAACGTTGGAGCTCAAATGCGACAGGCTGTTGCTTTGACGCCCGTAACCAGATCTGTTTTATCTTTATCATTAGCCACCACTTGTATCTCCTCTTTTGCTGTGCTGAGACCAATAGTTAATTCAGCACTAGCTGGAGCATGACTTGTAGACGTGCATCTTTTTTGGTGTGTGTTATCCACCCAGTTGTTTAATTTGCTCATTTGAATCGTTTTATCGTTATCAGTCGCCACCAGGTGTATCTCATCATCTGGTGAGCTGAGACTAGTCTTAACTCAGCAAAAGATGGAGCGTGGTTTGTTAATATGTGTGCATTTTGATTCTTGTTCGCGGCCGATAGCGGACCATTTGATTTATCATACGGCATAATTGTTTAGATTATCAAAAATTTCTCGGAATTGTAGTCTGGCCGGTGACTGGGATAGAGTATGCACATCGCGGGCTTAATCTCCTTCAAAGTACTTTCCTTAGGCACACACACACACTTACTTTAACGAGACTGCCACTTCTGGAAAGCCCGTGTGAACTCTTCCTTTGGAATGGACTTGAGACCGGCTGTCGCGCTTGCCTGCTTTGGTCCATGAACTGTGTATCCGCAGACGCTCGCTCAAACAGATTGCATCAATTGACATCCGACATTCCATCTGATCTGCATTCTACTGATTCCGAACGAACTTCGCGCAGACCCGTCGCATCCCCAGTTCCTCAACCAAGTTCGCCTGATTAGACTCGAAAGAAATGTTTATTTCTGAAGCCACTTCGTTGATGGTTATCTTCCGATCAGTACGCGCCAAATCCAACAATTTTGCGACGTTTTTAGGTTGCCTGGAGGTTGTTGGTCTTCCCGACCGCGGCTCATCTTCGAGACTGTCCTGGCCCGCCTTAAACCGGTTGAACCAATCAAACACAGCTGATTTCATAAGGGCACTATCCCGGTACGTCTGTTTCAGTGCTTGCAGTGTCTCCGTAGTACTTTTTCCAAGCTTAAACATGAACTTGATGTTTGCTCTCTGCTCAAACTGTGACATCGTGCAAACCTGTGATTGTGATACACCCTCGTACAAGAACACGCTACAGCTCCCGATTGACACGTCCGAACACGATGCAACCACAAGTGCGCGCGCTTGAGATGTAGAGGGCGCTAATTACAGAGTGGCGTTTTCCAGACTTACGGCGCTCACCGGCCAGACTACACTGGTGGCCAAAAGTTTGGACCAACCAGCAATGTCAAGAAAAACTGAATTTATACGAAAACTGTTTTACACCTACAACTCTAAGTAAATATGAAAAATATTCAGGGAAGAAACAAATTTATTTCTACGTTGTTGGTTTCTTATTACCTAAACTCAAAATAAGACTGGCCAAAAGTTTGGACCACATTTGTATCACATAAAGGGAAAAAAGTTTTACATCATTAACTAATGAATTATTTTGATATTTGAGATCATTTTGACTCTACAATGTTTGACAAACGACCTGAAATAGAATTAAATAAGCTTTTAATAACATTTGGCTTAACAGCTTTCTGAATGGCTGCTATTAGTTGTTCTCGAGATTTGTACTGAGTGTTTTGGTAAATTTTTTTGTTCCGTGAGATGCCACACATTCTCAAAAATATTGCGATCTCGATTTCGAGCAGTCCAAGCAAAAGTGGAAATGTTGTTGCTCTCAAAATAGGCTTTCACAATTCGTGCAGTAAAGATTGCAGGACTTTCCTGCTGCTATATCCATGGTTTTCGCTTAAAATAGACTTTGCACAAAAGTATGAACACATTGTGAAGATCATCTTTATATTGAGCTGTTGTGCAATGTCCATCTATAATGTGAATCTTCAACTTTCCGTTGCTTCCAATGGCACCCAGAATCATCACTCCACTACCACCCATTTGGCGCTTAATTCGCAGTGGAACAAGTGTTTCTTTATCACGATGCTCTTCATAGGAAGCTATATTATCAGGACCATCCAAACTGATTCGTTTTTCATCAGAAAAAAAAAAAACAATTGGAAGTCTGTGTTTTCACGCAGATGTGTCTTATCAAACTCTAGTCTATCCTGCGTTTGTTTCTGTGTTAGTGGCAACTTTTTGGGTATAATTTCATAGGCAAAGTTCTGAGCACGTAGTTCGCTGCGAAATGTTCTTCTTGAGGCAGCAAGTTGCAGAATAAATTTGACTTGAGTGGTGTTGATTACATGCCCAGATGTAATATCATGTCTAACATGTCTCTTAATTCTTGATTTGTCTCTTCGCGTCAGTGCACAAGGTCGTCCTATTTCCGTCCTATTTCCAATTAACACTTTTAACAATTCCTGATAAAGATTTGTAGCTCACATAGAAGATTTCAGCAACTTTTTTGAAGTTTGTAAATTGCTAGTTAAAATTTCTAATTCGCTCTCGTTGGCCTTCAGTTAACATTATACAATACATAATATGGTTTTAGTGCTTACCACGCAAGACGATGACTTGTAATATGCAAATTATTTGCATGTTTGTGATGTTGCTCTAAACTTTTGGCCAGTCTTATTTTGATTTAAGGTAATAAAAAAGCAACGACGCAGAAATAAATTTCTTTCTTCCCTGAATATTGTTTTATATTTACTTAAGAGTTGTAGGTGTAAAATATTTTTAGTATAAATTCAATATTTTTTATTGATTTGCTGGTTGGTCCAAACTTTTGGCCACCAGTGTACAATTCCGAGAACTTTTTGATAGTCCTTTGTAGTTTCGTGTATAAGCAGATTGATTTGATCTCTCATTTTGTCAAACAGTTACTTTTAATCATTGTATTTAGAGAGTCCATGATCCCTTATATTATAGCATTTGTCACAGAGTTATTTATATTTTCTATCTTGCTACTTAGTTTTGTGGCCACTGATACCTGTTGAAGCTTTGTGAGTTATTGATCATGCATACAAGAAATGACATGTGTATACTTATCAGCGGAATCGGCTTGGTTATCATCATCGCTGGCCGTGTCGTTATGTGAGTCTCTCGCTGATCTGATGTCGGACCCCCGGGGCGGAGTGGACTCTTCCTGTCGAACAATGGGGTCGATGCATGATTTTTATAAATATTGTCAAATTAAAGAACATATTTCTAAGATAATACACAAATATTTTTGCTTCTCTAATCGTCACCGGTTTTTTATTATTAATTTCTATAATTTGCTATTTATCCTCATCAACTAAAATGCCAATCAGCTCACGTGACGTCACAAATCAGCTAACGCGATCATGGCAGCCATTACAGCCTTGTATCGATCGTTGCATTGCCTTACTCGACAGTGGCTAATGTTTTTGTTCGTAATCCGCACACAAAATGAATAGTGTCAAACAACAGTCTTACAAATGGTGCTTCGTACCACACTGTAAGATTACCACAATTAAAACCCCAGATAAGAACTTCATACTCGTCCCGAACGAGCGACGTTCAAGGTTCAAGTGGATTCGTGCTGTTCGCCTCTTTGAGGATGACTTTTCTCCATCATCAATTTTTGTCTGCCAAGATCATTTCAAGGTAAGCAAAATTGAAATATTGAATTGAAAAATACGTGTGAAAGATGAACTTTAAGCATTTACTTTATTTATATGTTAAAAATAATAACATCCACTTCATTATACTCGCACTGCGTATGGGTTAACCATGTTTCAGTTATGATACATATGTGTCACGTGGTAAATGAGCAGAGTAGGAACGGTAAATTATGGAAGATAAAATAAAACTTTATTGCAGATTTAATTACAGTGGAAGCTTGCGTAAGCAATAAATGAATAAACAATGGGCCACATTCACTTGACGATTTTTCCGTCGTCGATCAGACAAACCGCTCTGTCGAGCATTCCCATGATCTAAAGTTTAATTGAGCTAGCTTAGGTGGCTTGTACCACGATGAAACCTCCGAATTGAAGCAGCGTACAATTTGACGACACTACAATTCGACTTGGAGACGTAATAATTTTGACTTGCTACAATTTGATGCGCCTCTATCTTCAGAGAGCACAATAGTAGTCGGCCGTATCAAAGAAGCACATACTTGGGCTTGCGATGATCCGAAGCAGAAAAAAATACGTTACGCCGCACACGATGATTATTTCGTCGGTAAAACAAAAATCACAAAGAACCAGCCAATCATTGGCATTCACTATTAACACTCAAAAATATCTTAAACACAGTTGCGTATCAGTCTTCACTGAAGACTTTGCACTAAGATGAAGGTACGTAGCTTAAGTTAGCGCACAAGATTATACGTTAATCTTATAAGGAATCACTAGTTGTCAAATTGACACAAGACACTGTGAAAACACCACTAAGCACTTTCAATTATTAATACTCGGGTAGCATGTAAAACTATTAGAGAGTATCCTCTCCACATATAAAATTGAATATTGAAAAACACTTCTAATATCTTAATGTGGTGAAAACACTGAGGTGAGAAGTACGACCAACAATCACTACACTAGAAAGTGTGGAGATAATTTTAAAAATGCCCACCAGACACTGTCACCTCATTTTGAGAGATCAATGGAAAGATCGGATGAGGTGGTGACAGTCGAGAAAGAAGAGAGAAAGGATAGAAGTACAGAGAAGCGGAAGAGGCGAAAAGGTGAGCGACCAGCGCGAGTTGCGATTCGCCGAAATAAGGAGGAATGAGAAAGGAGGAAAAGAAAGGAAAATTTTAAAAGACAGAACATTCGAGACTTGGAAGGAGGAAGGTGGAAAAGAGTTCGTGGGGAACCGCAGGAAAAGGACGGGCGTGAGGATACGAGGCCATGAGCGACTAAGTAAACCGTACGAGGAAAGGAAAAGAAGGACAAACGGCTACGCATATCCCCCGCCGGAGAGGACTTCGACGTGGAAGCAAGGGACGAGAACAGAGAATGTCGCGAGACGATTAAGCGAACGGCTAGAGTATCGAGTTTTTCGTCCGAAAGCGAAACCCGAGTCCCAGACGGGGCGAAGACCGCCATTTCAAGCTAAGAAGAGATGGCATCGCTTGGAAGCGAAGACGCGGTATACCGATATAGGTGTCCGACCTGGCCGCTCATCCTCCGCGAAAGCCTACGCACCCCCTCCAAGTGAGCGTCTTAATTTTAACTTTAGAAGTCCCACACAGGACATTACAGCTTTTTTCGTTGAATAAAACGTAATTTTCGATCATTAAAATAATTTTTCATATCAATAAAATATAGTTTCGTTCAAAAAAACGTAGTTTCATATTAATAAATAAACATTCACATCAATAAAATAATAGTTCACATCAATAGAATAATTTTTCACTTCTTACTTACTTACTTTCTTTTCAAACCCGCTTATCCGTTAGGGTCGCGGGGGCAGCAGCCCTATGGAGGATCTCCAGCGATCGCGATCTTCCGCCATCAGGTGCATGTCCTCCCTGGTAATACCCAAGCGGCTCGAACCCAGATTCTCCATGTAGTCTAGCCACCTGGTTCTAGGCCGACCCCTTGGTCTCTTACCCACCGGCTTGGAAAATAACAACTGCCTAGGAAGACCAGTTTGCGGCATTCGTATCACGTGGCCAAACCAGCGCAACTGAGATCTCTCAATTCGGAGAAGTAGCGGCTCAACACCTAAAGACTCCCTTATTGTGCTGCTGTGCACTCTGTCTAGTAGGGAAACACCTGCCACACCTCTCAGAAATTTCATTTCGGCCGCTTGTACCCGCGATCGCACTCTTTCGGTCATTACCCAAGCCTCATGACCATACGTGAGAATGGGGACAAAGATTGATTTGAAGACGGAGAGCTTGGCTTTGTTAGCCAGCTCGCGTTTCGTTACCACGGATCGCCACAGTTCACGTCTGACACAGCTTGCTGCACCGATCCGAGCATCCAATTCTTTCTCCTGCCGTCCATCACTCGTGAATGCAATCCCGAGACACTTGAATTTCTCCACCTGTCTCAATGAGGCTCCCCTAACATGGAGAGCGCACTGAGCAGCCTGTCTTGAAAGGACCAGAACCTCGGTTTTAGCCACACTGATCTTCATCCCAGATTCTTCACATTTGGCTGCAAACCGGTCTAGTGCATGCTGAAGGTTCGTGCGAGAAGACCCAAGGAGGACACGGTCGTCAGCAAAGAGCAACCTCTCCACCAGGCAGTCACCCACACAAACACGCTCATCGCCTCGGCTGCCCCTGTCTATCGAGTCCATAAAGATAATGAACAAGAGGGGCGACAGTACGCACCCTTGGCGGAGTCCAACACCCACGGTGAACGGTCTTGACTTAATGCCATTTATCCGGACACACATATCAGAGCTTTCGTACAGAGACATGATAGCAACCAGTAATTGCCCATCTACTCCATACTCTTGCATCACTTTAGAGAGCTTCTCCCGAAGAACTCTGTCATATGCTTTTTCGAGGTCTACAAAGCAAGCGTAGACCTCTTTTGCATACTCCCAGGATTTCTTAAAGATTTGCCTTAGAGCAAAGATGTGATCCGTCGTGCTTCGGCCAGGTCGGAAACCACACAGCTCCCCGACAGTTTGGAGCCGACTATTTCCCGACTTCTCTTCTCCAGACACTTAGCGTACACTTTCCCAGGAATGCTGAGCAAAGAGATGTCTCGATAGTTGTTGCAATCTCTCTGATCTCCCTTTTTGAAGATAGGGATCACAGTTCCTGTCTGCCATTGCTTAGGGGCCTGTCCAGATATCCAAGCAACCTGACACACTCGAGTCAGCTACAGGATACCATCCTGATTTATTTATTTATTTATTTATTTAAAATTGTAAGCAACAGGCTGAGCGCCCAGTAACAGCTTACAGCTGAACAACTAAATTGAAAGAAAAAATTAAAATACAATAAATTTGTAGATAAAAAAATTAAAGTACAAAGAAAAAAAAAATTGTAATGAAAGAAAAATAATTAAGAATTACAGAATGAGAGAAATATTTTCTATAACTCATTGCATTAATATCAATCAAATTGGATATAATATTACATAATTTAAACATTCTATAGAAGGGTAAATTATTAACAATAGTTTTTTTTAGTAAAGGTAAATAAATAATTTCATTGTTTCGGGAATTGAGCTTAGGTACGCGTAATTGGACATAATTAAGAAATTTAGAAGAGTAAATGATATTATGATAAAGCTTAAATAAATAGCAAACATCAAATATAAGCCTTCTTTTAGATAATTTGTCACATGTAAAATATTTTAAAAGATAAGTATTAGTTATATACATATTATTATTATTATTATTATTATTATTATTATTATTATTATTTAAAGATGTAGGATGAAATAGTTTGAAAAGATTACGCAAGAAATTTGTTTGTACTTTTTCTAAATCTAATTGCAATGTAACATGAGACGGAGATGGAGGCATATTTTAATATTGGTCTGACCAAAACATTAAAAAGAAACACTGAAAAGTTAATATTACTAAAGCTTAGAGAATTTCTAATGATAAAATATGTAGTTTGGTAAGCTTTAGTAACAATAAAATTTATATGGTCATTGAAAGATAGTTTTGAGTTGAATATGACTCCTAGATCTTTAATATTTGATTTTCGTTGTATTTAAAATATGATCATATGTATGAACAGTTTTTTTAAGCGAATAAGTAATATAGTGACATTTATCATTAACTGACATTCTATTTTCGCTACACCATGCTTCAATCGATTGAAGATCAAGTTGTAATTCTTGAGAGTCAATAGAACTACTAATAATTTTGCCTATTTTAATATCATCTGCAAAAAGGAATAATTGAGAATATTTTACTGATTCTGGGACATCATTGATAAATATAATAAAAAGTAGAGGTCCTAGTACGATCCTTGAGGAACACCTGAGGAGGAGATAAAACTAGACGAATAGATATTATAAATATTCACGTAGTTGATTCTGTTAGTTAAATATGAGAAAATCCATTTAATATAATGAGGTTGTAAATCATAGTTGATCAATTTCTTTATGAGTAAAAAGTGATCAACTTTATCAAAGGCTTTTTCAAGATCGATATAAATTACATCAACTTGTTTGTTTTCACTTATACCATCTCCAATAAAATGTATATAGTCCAGGAGGTTTGAGACAGTTGATCGACCTTTAATAAAACCATATTGACAAGAAGAGAAACAAGGAGATAAAAACGTATAAATTTTCTGATAGACTAAATATTCAAAAACTTTTGCAGGAAAACTAAGAATGGCGATAGGACGATAATTTTTTATATCTTTTCTATCACCTTTCTTTTTGAATATAGGAACTAATTTGCTTTGCTTCCATACCTTAGGGAAGATGCCCGATTGAAAGGAAAGATTGAAGATTAGAAAAAAAGGATATGAAAAAAACTGACTACAAGCTTTTTAAATATATGATGGGATGTTGTCAAGTCCACATGATTTTGTATTTCTAACTTTTTTAATAGCATCGATGATTTCTGATTGGGAAAATATTTCAGTAGTACTGTCTACTTGAGTAGTGCTTTGATATATCCCAGGAAAAACATCTTCAAAATGTTTATTGCTAATAGAAGAGTCATTGAAAACTAATTTAAAGTTTAATGCAAAGGCATTAGCAATATCATTTAAATTATCTAGGGTCATGTCATTATAAAACATCATGTTATTGAAATATTTCACATCGGAATTTTTTAATTTATTAATTATATTTCAGAATTCTTTGGGATTATATCTAATTTGAAGTTGAGTAATATGCATATATTTCTTAAAGTCTCGTTTAATTAGTCTTTTGGCTTTGGATCTTAGTAAACGAAATTTTTCTTTTTCAGTAACTGAAGTTAATTTTTTCATTTTTAGTCTAGCTTTATGTTTTGATTTAAGTATATTTATTGTTTCTCTAATGAACCATACAGGAAATTTCCTGATTCTCTTTTTTGGAGAGGTTGGTACGCAAGGAGAAATAATATAATATACAATTTCATAGAATTTGGATATCATTTTGTTAACACAAATATAATTATTTAAAGAAGACCAATCAACTAGAGAAAAATTATTATAGACAGCCAGAAAGTTAGCTTTACTATAAAGGAGATGGGGGGTTAAGTTGATGTATTTTTGAGATGTATTAGTTACTTTGCCTAGAATATTTAATGATGGATGATAATCGCCTTCAGTTACTAAACCATCTTCTTTAAGGCAAGAGAATTCTGTAAAATTTATAAAAATTAAATCGAGAATATTACCATGCTTATTCGTAATTGTATTTATTTGTTTACAGTTTAAAGTATTCATGAAATTATTTAGGTATTTCAGTTTAGAGTTTGCATTCGAACAGAGAGGAATAGCACTATCGGAATAGTTGGGGACATTAAAGTCTCCTGCAATTAAAAAGTTATCACAGAGAGATAAGGCAAAAGAAGAAGCATTATATAAAAAGAATTTAAAATCCGAATGAGAGATATACGGAGGTATATAAAATACTCCTAGTAAATATTTTGTTGGTCCTAGGTTGATTAATAGAAACACGGAGTCAATGAGACAGACACAAGGATTAAAATCAATTCTAGAGTAGTTAATGCTTTCTTTGATTGCAATTAAAACACCACCTCCATCCGTCTTATTCAATAATAAATCTCTATCATTTCTTTCAATATGATATCTATCATCAAATAGTTCTCCATTATTAATATGATTATTTAGCCATGTTTCACTGAGTAAAATGAAGTCGTATGAATTTGCACGAACAGATGAAGAGAAATTAAGCAGTTTGGTTTTAAGGCCTCTTACATTTTGATAAAAAAGTGATAAATTAGTCATAGGATTTATGTTAAAGAATATTCAGGTCATTTTCACACATAATAATAATTGGTCTTGAATTGCTATCTTTTCTCATCAGAATTTTACCTTCTACAGTCCATAGATACTTAAATCCTTTGGACACTTTCATTTCTCTAGACTTCTTAAAAAGATAATTTTTATATGGAGATAAGTGTTCATTGATATACACGGGGTATTTCTCTCCTCAAATTTCAAAAAAATCTGTTGATAGGGAGTGTGGAATAAATTTCTTGTTAATCATTATTAAATGTTTTAACCTCTTGTTTGTAAACTTGACTACAATGGGTCTAGATTTTTTTACCATTAACATCTTTGATTCCAAATCTGTGAATTGTATCTATGTCTTGAGAAGAATAGTCAACATTTAATTTTATACAAATTTTTTGAATATAGTCCATTAGATTTTCATTTTGTATTTCAGGAATACCATTAATGATAAATTGGAATTATAAGAATATTGAATGGTATCTTCAAGTTGCGTCTTCATAGCTTGCAAATCTTTTTTCATAGTTTCATTTTCTAATGACAAGTGTGTGATAGTAGTCTCACATTTTGCTAACTTTACTTGAGTTTGTTTTAAATCAGTGTAAATATCGTCTATTTTTCTTGGAAAGAAACTCTACTGAATTAGCAAGGTCTATAATGGTGCTTTTCATTTCATCCAGGTGTTCCTTGATACAAGCAGAAATACTATCAAGAATGCCTTTTTTAGTTATTGATTCATTTCCATGATTATCATTGGGATGTTCATTATCTTCTTGTTGATTCCTGGAACAAAGACGACATTTCCAAGGTAGATCTTCTTTTTGAATTGAATATAGATCACTGATAGTAATGTCAATACACCGGGCATGAAATTTATTACCACACTCATTACATTGTAGTGTGAGATGTTCTAATTTGTAAGATTTACTTGAAGTCAATTTTTCAGAGCAAATTTTACACAATTCAGTAGAAGGTGTCATTTCAGTCTATGTTAAATGACAAAAGTATGACCGTCGTAACTGAAGATATTTCAAAATTTGGCTCCTCTGTAAGAATAACAATGCTGGTAATAATGTGATTTGCACTCTCCGACAGATGTAGAAACCTTTAACAGCACGACAATTTCCACCTGCAGCTTTGCCAGTCTTCAGGGACTTAATTGCCCATCTGACTTCTGCTTCAGTGATACTACCGTGACTTTCCCCGCTCCAAGGTACACCTCATGTGCCTCAGTTGTTGCTGTCACCGGATTAAGAAGAGATGCAAAGTATTTCTTCCACCTTTGCAACACGCTCTCCTCCGTTTTCAGAAGCCTCCCATCTGAACTCTTAATAGTTTGTGATGAAAGAGACTTCTTTCCACGGAGGCGGCTCACGGTCTGCCAGAATACCTTGTTTGTCGAACAATAGTCTGCCTCCAATTTCTCCCCGAACTTCTCCCAGGCCTTGGCTTTAGCTGTTGATACTGTCTTAGCTGCTGCTTTTCGCGCCTCACTGTACCGCGCTCGACTCAAAGTTGACTTATTTGCAAGCCATAGCAAATAGGCTTCCTTGTTTGCCTTGGCAGCTTCTTGGACTTCACCGTTCCACCATGCAGTCTTTTTCTCACCGCCCTGCGCCACACTCAGCCGCTTACGACCACAGCACAGTGCAGCCGAAGTAACCACAGCAGTTTTAAACAACTGCCACTCCTCTTCAACAGTACCATGATCACTGGGTAGTTCTTTGAAACTTGAAGATATGTTACCTGCAAAGGTCTTCATCACAGCTCTATCCTCCAATGCCACCCATTTAATGCACCAAGTTTGTCTGAACCTAGTATTTCGCTTGGTTGGCATGGATTCAGAGAACCGCAAAGTGCAGACAACAAGGTGGTGATCAGTTGATAGTTCTGCCCCTCTTCTCACACGAGTATCCAACACTGATCGGAATAAGTCGGCTGAAACGATTACAAAATTACTCAGTGACTTCTGGTCCATTGCATCCCTGTACCAGGTATACTTATGGACATCCCTGTGCTGGAAGAAGGTGTTTGTGATGGAAAGTCCCTTGTTGCAACAGAAATCCAACAAGCACCTCCCATTCGCATTTAAATCGGGGTCACCATGCCTCTCCACGTTTCACGTTTGGTCATCAGCCCCTACGTGTGCATTGAAGTCACCCACCAGGATGACAGAATCTGCACTCCTGCTAAGAGCAGCATCAACTTCATCTAGAAAAATTGGGTACTCTGTGACTGCATTCGGAGCATATGCAACGAATAGATAGAGAGACCGTTTCCCTATCTGAAGCCTCAGGAGACACAGTCTTCCACCTAAGGGGGTCCAATCTGCAACATAATCTGCCAGCCCGGGACTTGTGAGTATCTCCACTTCTGCCTGGGCAGTATTGTTAGGGTCGACACCAGAGTAGAAAAGCTTCCACCCTCCTTCTAAGTACACAGTTCCAGAACCCATAATACCTATGATATCCAGTCGATACCGTTTGGCTTCCTCCACTAACTCTGATTCCTTTCCTGTCATGGAGAGTACGTTCCAAGTGCCGATTGACAGCACCCTATCCCGTTGTCGCTTTAACCGTTTCTCCTCCTGGGTAAAGGCATGCGCTGCCCCCGACCGTTTCCCCAAGCGCATAGCGAGTGCACTGGTGGGGCTTCTCGGAGGCATTGCTCCGAGATAACAGCCGGGAGACTGTCGACTATTTTTCGAACGAGAGCCTCTGCCTAACTCCCGAACGCGGGTGACTTTAACCTGCGCCACACTCGATTTTGTACATGATGCCAGCCCATCGCCAACAAGGTCGGATAAGTCCCTACCTTCACGCAGCCGTTCCAGAAACCGTCGGTCCAAAAATAGGCGTTCCAAAAATCGGCATTCCAAGAAAAACTCTGATAATGGTTCTTCACTTGTGTGTAATCAGGAAGGCAATTCTTCCACTCCGCTTTCTAATAATGAAGCTTAAGTGTGTCTCTCTTAACATCTGTTCGTTGTGTTCACGTTTCAAGCAGAACGTTCTTGCCACGTTCGTTCGGATCCTCTCCCCAGATGTTCTGTTACTGCAGGAAGTTAACCTGAGTAATCCTGACATTAAACAATGTTTGCGTTAAATAAAGATAACAGGAAACCACTGATCCACATAAAACTTTTAATCGGACGTATGCGCATTTCGGCAGCCACTATGCCTTCTTCAGCGTACACAAGGATTTTGATCAGAACAGACAAACCTGTTCAGATAAAGGGCAAGGATTTACAACATCTTTTTATAGTACAAAGTCAGGGAAAAACAGCCAATAGTGAACAGGTTATTACAGCGCGAAATAAAGGAACAATCGAAATATTTTTACCAAATTTTACAAACAGCGAATTATATCAAATTACAACACAAAATACAATAAAAAAATCAATAAAAAATTACAGGGTCACTCTGTTGTCGTTGATCTGGTTGTCGCTCGTCAAGTTCGGTCTTCTCGTGGTCAATTTTGGTAGATGTATCCGATTTCCGATGTCTTTTAGGTGGGTTACATCTACTGGGCCCCCGTCACTGTTCAATAGTTTTCTAGTATCTTCCGTGTTAATCGCAAAAGATTCCACAAAATTCAGCAGACGGCGGTCACCAGTGCTGTGTATAATGTCGAAGTTTTCTTGCTTAAAGTCATGCCATTGGTCCAGGATATGGTCCGCAAACCTCGATATTCCATATTTCCCGTTTCTAATGCATGTAAGATGTTCATTAATTCTAGTACAAACTGCCCTCCGGGACTGACCATAATAGACTGCCTCACATTTGGCACAAGGCAGTTTGTACACACCTGGTTTGTCTTCTGGGGCAATTTTGTCTTTGGGGTTCTTCAGTCGTTTTACCAACGTGTCAGAGCTTATGTATGTAATTTCCATACCAAAGTCTTTGGCGATTTTTTCCATGCCTTTGTTCAATTGCCTGTTATACGGAAGTACCAGTCTTGCATCAGTTTTCTTGCTTCTCTGTAGCGTAGCGATTTTTTGTACCGTCAATTTTCGTTGAACTCGTTTGGTAATATTGTCAACCACATCTTCTTTGAAACCATTCTGCCTAGCAAACTCTTTAATGGTTTGGATTTCCTTCGTCCTGTTTTCTTTTTTCAACGGAATCACATGTGCTCGTTGCACCATGTGCCTGAATGCCACAAGTTTGTGGAGGTGGCAGTGATTGGAACTTTTCTTTATATAGTTTGCGACAAAGTTCTTCCTATAAATATTATAGTCTAGTGTCTGATCATTCCTGGTTATCCTGAGGTCCAGAAACGGGAGGCTGCCATTGTCTTCCATTTGCTTTGTAAAATTGATATTTGGACATAGTTTGTTCAAATTGTTCAAAAACATGTCTAAATTTTCTTCGCAGTTGAAGATTGCGAATACATCATCAACATACCGCAGCCAAATGTTTGGGAAATATTTAAATTCGGATATGGCCTGGTTTTCAAGTTTTCTCACATAAATGTTGGCAATGAACGGGCTGATACTACTCCCCATTGGAGTGCCATCGGTCATTTTATACCATTTATTGTTGAACAGGAACACGTTGTTAAATACAATAAGCTTAATCACCCTGATGATGTCACTCACTACACCAAGAGGCCACTCATTGTCATCCATAGTGTCTTCAAGAGCTTCAATGGCTCTTATAAGCGGTATGCTTGTGTAAAGTGACTCAATATCAAATGAGACCAACCGGTCCTCGTTTTCAATCAGAATATTGCTTAACTTTTGACACAAATCCACCGAATTTTTAATTGTGAAGTCCAATCCATTTAGGTTTAACTTAAGTAAATAGTTTTTTAAAATGTACTTAGCTAGTAGGTCCGTCGGTGAGTCGATGTTGTTGACGATAGGTCTCCATTTGCTTCCTTCTTTGTGTTTTCGGCAGGCAATATAACCGGGGGGGGCATCGGGTTTGTAGGTATCAACTTACTAGGTTTTCGGTCTTTGAATATGTATTTGCATTGTTTGATGCAGTTCTTGACTTTTATGACCAAATTATTTACCGGGTTACTTGGTAGTTCTAAGTACGGTCCTGTTTTTACTAATAGTCCTGTAAACGACACGTATTACTGTGACCACTCACCCACAAGTGATGTCCTTGATATTGTTTTGCTGAAAGGCTTCTATAAGCCATTCGATATTTTTACTGTTGATGATTTATCTTCAGATCATAAACCGGTCGCACTGAATTTTGAAAATCTCAATATTGACTGCAGAGAATAAATGGGGCTTAAACAAGATTGGAAACTTTTCAGAGATCTTCTCAAAAATGACAGTACTCTACTAAATGAGTGTATAGTACAGAGGAGATAGACATAAATGTTGAAAGGGTCACTACAAGCATTACTGAAGCCATCAATGCTTGTGCTTCTCCAGTAGACGTGAAACGGCCTGATCATCTCGATCTTACTCCAGCAATCAAGTATCTAATAGCTCAAAGAAACAGGGTAAGGAGGTAATGGCACCGAACACGAGAGCCTTGGCTTAAAACCAAATATAACAGACTTACGAGAAGAGTACATGAGGAAGTAAATCAACTTCGTAACGATAGATGGAATGAGAAGGTGAAGAGTTTGTCAACCCAGGACAATTCTATATGGTGCATGATTCGAGCCTTACAAAACAAAAAGGCCATGAACATTCCACCGCTTTTAGACACTAATGGACATTTCATAACTAATGACCAAGACAAAGCACAGCTTATTGCTGATTCACTTAAAAAACAATTTGTGACTCCAAAGGATGATCGTCCAGAAGGACTAGAAATATCCAAAATGGTAGAAAGCAGCATAACAAAGTATTACAACAATAGCCATCATGTGGCCAAACATAAAATACAGGTAGCTGAGATTTAAAATTGCTTTAAGAAACTCAAGAAAAAGAAGGCACCAGGTAAAGACACTATTAATAACAATGCCTTAAAAAACTTACCGCAAAATGTAACTAGTGATATCAGTAAAATTATAAACGACTGTTGGGATAACTGTTACTTTCCGGATACATGGAAACAGTCTGTTGTCCTAAGTATCCCTAAATCCGGTCAAAATCCTGCAAATCCTGTAGGCTACAGGCCCATCAGTTTGCTGTCTTCTATATCCAAAGTTTTGGAGAGAACAATTCTCACAAGATTCTTAGATTTCTGCACAACCAATAATCTCATCCGTGCAGAACAATTTGGTTTTCGAGCGGAACATTCTTGCCAGCTCCAAGTTTGGAGACTTATAGCGGATGTTAACACTCCCCTTAATCTTTCGATGTATTGCGGCGTCATCTTCTTAGATGTTCATAAAGCATTTGATCAGGTCTGGCATGAAGGCCTTATTTATAAAATGATAACTGATGGTTTCCCACATGATTTAATTAGTCTAGTTCACTCATTTCTGTCCAACAGGTCTTTTCAGGCCAGAGTTGGAGATGAATTATCTGATACCTGTGAGATAAATGGCGGTGTCCCACAAGGATCAGTGCTGGGGCCAGTTCTGTTCAATTACTATATACGTGACTTCCCTGAAATCTCTTACTGCAAGCTATATTTTTATGCGGATGATGCTGCTATACTGACATGGGCACGCCAGCCTAGTGTTGTTGTATCACGTTTGCAGAAAGCCCTTAAAGAATGTGAAATCTGGTTTAGCAAGTGGCGATTAAAACTGAATGTCGACAAATGCAAAGCAATGTTTATCACTAAGAAGAAAAAGAGAAATCTTGACTCCTTAAAGTTATATGGCAAATACTTGGAATGGGTTGATAATTATAGATACCTTGGCGTTGTTATTGATTCAAAACTATCGTGGAATATGCATGTGGCTTATGCGATGAACAAGGGCAAAAAAGCAAAGTTTAGCTTAATTGCTCTGTTGGGTTGTAACAGTGCCCTCAGTGTTGATAACAAACTACTGTTATACAAAATAATTGTTCGTGTCATCTTGCTATACGGCATGCCCGTCTGGGCTACGATTTGCAAGACAAGATGGAAGGAACTCCAAACTTTCCAGAACATTACCCTAAGGACTATTGCACAATTAGATAGGAGAATTGCTCGCAATTACTCCATTCATAATGATTTCGATATGACCCATGTCGGGAAATCAGATTACAACTTCATAGTTTCATATTTACAAAAGGACTCCTTCCCTACGGAAGGCAAAGTTTCCATACCTTGGCTTCATGCACTCCACAACTAAGACTCGTATTTTACAGCCCTCGGCCCAAAAAAAACGGTGTCTCGTGCTTTAACAATTCCCTAGTTGCATCCTCATTCTTGGCGTCTCAAATTTCTTGCGACTAGCTTCCTCAACAAAGGGTTCGACAACAATTTAACTCATATTTCATCAATTGTCGCAATATAAGTCTCGTTTAAAAACTATCATCGAGAATAATTCTTATAATAATAATCCGTAATATACAGTCGTTTTTAATAAATAACAAAATTCAAACTGGGGCGCTATAATACGTAAATATACATATATTTATATTTATTTAAAAAATTTTTATTCAAATAATGTAACAATTTAAAAATTTTTTACCTATTAAGAATTACTACGGGTTAAGGCGCAGGTCTTTCCGCTCTCGAAACCAGCGAGTCGCGGGTTCGAATCCCGCCGAGGGCATGGATGTTTGTGTTTGTCTCCTTCATTATCATCCTTTCATCATGCGGAAGGCAAAGGGAAACCAACGCATTACTACTCTTCCCTAGAAAACTGTGAATGGATAGCAAATGTCCACACAGTCACCAGAAGTCGATTTCGACTTGATGGAACTCAACAACAACAACAACGTTTTGGGTTATGATTAGTCACTGGATGTTGTTTATGTTACATTATAGCTTGAAGAAGACATGGTCAACTACAGACGTTTTTCGATGATGGGAGTAAGAAAAATAATGAAAAAAGATGTTGTTCCCCATATCTTCGAATATCAAGAGGACAGAAGCCGAACATTTTCCCACAAACCACGAGCTGCTGCAATGAAACGTGCAAGCTTGGACATAGTTAAGGAAGCACTGGAGCCATCTGTTAGTGACAGTTGTATGGTGGAACCAAATGACCACCCCCAAGAAGTGATAAGAGAACTTTTGGAGAAATCATAAACGTTTGCCAAGAGTGTGCAAGAAACTGAAAATCCTCCCATTTGGGAGCATTTCGGTGAAAATCATAAACGTTTGCCAAAAGTGTGCTCGAAACTGTAAATCCACCCATTTGGATGACTTTCGGTGAAAATCATGAAAGTTGGCAAAAAGTGTGGAGCACAAAGTGCTTGTGCAACAAAACCAGTGATGTGCCCAACCGTAAAATGGATACATTTTCCAAAGTTTGGCATCGAAAAAGTAAATGACATTGAAGAAAGCCTTGATTTCATCATTCTTAGACGACAAAGTTCAGATGCAGGTGATATTTCAAGCAGCTCATTCTCTGAAGAGGAAAGCGATTTCGGTAGCCTGAAAAAATTATCATTAATCGAAGTTTCATGTTAATTAAAAGTAAGCCTCGTTTATATTTAGGCTTGCCGAAGGACTGTTACTTCATCATCCGACTTCTTTAAAGTTACACTCAAGCACCAGTAAGAGATATATTCCTCGCATTAAATACTTATTTCTGCAGCCAACAAGCGGAAACGACTCCAATTCGCTCAGGAGCACAAGGACTGGACTATCGAGCAGTGGAAACAAATCATGTGGTCTGACAAGTCACGATTCCAGTTACATCATGCAGACGGCCGCGTGAGAATCTGTCGGAAACAGCACGAAAGCATGAACCCCGGATGCATGAGTACAACCCTTCAGGCCTGTGCGGGCAGTGTTCTGGTCTGGGGAATGTTTTCCTGGCATGCGTTGGGTCCGTTAATACGTGATAAACAACGTCTGGATGGCACAGCATACCTCCTATCGTCGCCGATCAAGTCCACCCTGTCATGTTGATGGTGTACCCCAATGGAGATGGCTACTTTCAGCAAGACAATGCGCCATGCCACAGAGCTCGTATTGTGGTTCCAGGAACATGAGGGGGACTTTACCTTACTTCGGTGGCCCGAGATCTCACTCCAATTGAGCATTTGTGGGACGAAGTCATACGAACCATCAGACGGCTGGATCCACCACCGTCCAATCTAGCACAACTAGACAGTGCTATCCATCAGGCATGGTGTCAGATTCTTGCCACCACCTTTCAACATCTCGTGGAATCAATGCCACTAAGAATCACCGCAGTATTAAAGGCAAAAGGTGGCCCAACGAGATACTGACAGGGTGGTTATAATTATATGCTCACTCAGTGTATATTTCGATTGCTATGCAATCATCGTTCATTATGAGGCGGAATGATTCTGTTCTTTCTCTGCCTCATACTAACGACGATTGCATAGCATTTATGGTTTAATAAATTATGTTGTGGAAGGGCTTCTCTCTCTCTCTTCTTGACTGTAAGTATCCATAGTTTTGTTGCTATATATATTTAAATCACATGAGAAGTTGTTTGACGACTTAACTAGCTTCTTTAAATCCACGACTTTCGGCTACTGTGAAACATTCGTTGTTTGAAAAAAACTCTGCCACCATCAACGAATCTACTTTTGGCAGGTTGTGTGATCTTACCTCAATGAAACCTTCATCTGGTTTGACCATTTTCATCTGTAAATTCACCGTTTGTAAAAGCACGAATTAACTTAAATAACGCGGGCAAATATGCAGCTGCAAGCTCGTTAAAGGCCAAGTTTGGCGTTAGTTGCTGATTAGTGACATCACAACCAATCAGATGCGTTCTTGGCCAAATGATAAAATTAAGTTATTAAAAACCGTTTTTTTGTTTATGAAAACAACTTCAAAAAATTTTTACATAACAATAAATGATAATTGACACTGTTTCTTTCATTTATATATTTTAAGCAAATTTATAATTCATGCACAGACCCCATTGTGCGTGATCCAAAGCTTTAATTTTTGGAGAAACGAGTCAATATTTTTTCTCTGATCGGCTGTTGAGGTTTTATTCTTCAGTACTGTATTAATCAACCGTGAGCTTCAGTACCGTGATTATGATAGTCCATTGATGTAAGTGCATTAATATCATTTACCTCTGATTCGATGGAGCAAGGCGAACTCGCGTCCGTATTCATGGCCGCCATTTTTTTTATTATTATGTACGTTTTCTCCACTACATGCTCAATCAAGTTCATATTCGGAGATCATGCTGGCCACCCCTTATGACACACTCTAAAATTTTCAGTGATGAAATATAGCAAGTGTTACATCAAACAACTCGAAATGATAAAAGAAGAGAATACATGAGAATAATTACAAAGTTCGAAGATGGTTGAATTTGATTCAGTGGTACATGTTCTAATGACACCATTATGGTACCATTGAACAATTTCAATGTTAAGATATGCCATGTAATATATCGAACAACTTGTAACGACATGCTATGAACGAATATAAAAGAGTAATTACAAAGTTCGAAGATGGTCGTTATTTTATCAGGGGTACTTGTGCTAATGATATCACTATTTTACCACTTGAAATTTTCACTGCTAAGATTTGGCATATAGTATATCAAAACGAGTCGGAACGACCTGTTATGAACAAATGTAAAGATTAATTACAAGGATCGAAGATGGTCTTTATTTATTCAGGGATACCTGTGCTAATGATACCACTGTTGTACCACTGGATGTTTTCATTGCTAAGTTATGGCATGTAATATATCTAACAACTGGGATCGACCTATTATGAACGAAAATATAAGAATAATTACAAAGTTCGAAGATGGTTGAATTTGATTCAGTGTTCAAATGATACCATTATGTAGTGACATTGAAAAATGTCAATGTTAAAATATTCAATGTATTATATTTAACAACTGGTAACGACATGCTAGGAACGAAAAGTAGTTACAAAGTTCGAAGATGGTCGATATTTATTCTGGGGTACCTGTGCTAATGATACCACTACTGTACCACTGGAAATTTTCAATGCTAAAATAGGGCATATAACATATGAAACAACAAGTAACAACATGCCACGAATATATAAAACTGTGTATACCGTTAAAACTTGATCGTATTCCAACGAGTAGTTGCCGAGTTACGCATTCAAAATCGTAACAGTTCTCACATGCGAGTACTAATCAGCACGTGTTAAGATGTTGACTGCGTAACCCAGAAACTACCTGTTGGAATTCGTTCAAATTTTAACGGCCTACACTGTTTTATATACCCTATTATTCCCCAAATTTCATTATTCTAGGCGTTCCAGAACCTGAGTTATTAACATGTTGATCTTGGTAGCGGCATTTTTATTTCTGTTCATATCTTAGTTATCGTTCAAATTGGGACCCATGTTCATATGAACATTTTTGCTTAAAATCACCCATACTACCTCCCCTAAAAGTCTGTACCAGGAATTTTGAGATACCCTGTATACTTAACACATTAACTGGTGTTGCACTATACAGGGTGTTTTTGAATTGAGCACAGATTTTTGGGAGATGATAGAAGAAGTCCTAAGAAGTATTTTTTGTCATATGAACATGGGGTCCCCGCAGCTCAGTTTACTTATAAAACTGCATTGAACAATCAAATGACACCGGGACGCAGTGTGCGTTGGTAGGCCTAGATTATTTTATTTTTAACAATTAACACAAGCAATCTACTGTAATAACTTTTAAAGTAATTGTTTGCAAAGAAATTTCAAGGTGCACGTGCTTGTTTGTTGAAAAGTCTTAGGAAAAACTTCGTCAAGGAGATTCCATGGTATCCAACCCCTTTGTAAAATGCGATTAGTCCATATGTAAATGAACTAATCGCATTCTGGGAAAGCAGTAGGTAAAGATTTGTTTTAAAAAGTAGATTGCTTATGTTAAGTGTTAAAAATAAAATAATCTAGGCCTACCAACGCACACTGCGTCCCGGTGTCATTTGATTGTTCAATGCAGTATTGTAAGTAAACGGAGCTGCGGGGGCTCCATGTTCATATGACAAAAAATACTTCTAAGGACCTCTTCTATCACCTCCCAAAAAATCTGTACTCAATTCAAAAATACCCTGTATACTTAACACAATAACTGGTGTGGCACTATATAATTAACCATATTAACCTCTTTTAGGGAGGGGGTAACGAATTATTAACAACGAGCATAAATATGATTATGCAATGGCAGGACATAGATAAGGCAGTGTTTATCGAGCAGGCTAAGGAATCACACGGGTCTCCCTTGAGATCCCTAAAAACGTCCAGACGACTGGCAAAAATTTGTGTGTTTGGCAAAAAAAGAAAAAGAACAAGTATTGATCAGTGAAATTTGCAACAGAAAGATAAAACATCTGAACAACGGCTATCCGAGCATTGGAAACATCTGAACAACGAAAGCTCCGCTAGAGCAGCAGGGTATAACAGCTTCTACGTCAAGGGCAAGGGAAATTTTAAAAGACAGATCTAAAGTATCCAGTGATGCTCCCCCGGGGTGAAGATAGATATGGAAAATTTCGATGCTAAGATATACCACGTAATATATCAAACTATATACAGAGTGTCCGGAAATAAGTGGTAAATATTCATACACGTGAGAGAACATGTATAAAGAAGCATTTTTATTCCTATGAACATGGTGTCGCAAGCCAACCCCCACAGAGATACAGGGGAATTAAAGTATGTTGCGCTGCCTGATTGTTGGCTTCCCGCGAGCGACTGGGCAATGTGGTGCAGCCCACATTGGAGCCTACAGACCCGCAGTACTCACGGGCTCTTAATAACTGCATCAACGATCCCATTTGTGAGGGTTCAGGTTGTAAGCTTATTTGTGAAATGGTCCTGATTGTGTAAATGTATGCAAATCAATACGTGTGCCACGATCTCCAGTGACATTTAAAGTATTAAAGGTTTGTGGACTGACCTGACAGGGGCAGCCATTCGAGCATACATTGACATCTCTTGAACAGATGTGGGCTGCACCACATTGCCTGCTCGCTCGCGGGAAGCCAACAATCAAGCAGCGCAACATACTTTAATCCCCCTGTATCTCTGTGGGGGTTGGCTTGCGACACCACGTTCGTATGAAGAAAAATGCTTCTTTATACATGTTCTCTCACGTGTATGAATATTTACCATTTATTTCCGGAAACCCTGTATAACGACGTGCCATGAACTAATATAAACTAGTGATCAATAGGTGCAAAGATGGTCGATATTTATTCAGGGGTACATGTGCAAAGGCACCACTGTTGTACCACTGGAAATGTTCTCTGGTAAGATATGGCATGTAATACAGGGTGATTATAAAGTCACTATACATTTTGGTGAAAACTTCGTTTTATTGCAGCAATTGCAGTATGCATCAACCAGATATCGTACCAGGATACATTCTTAGTAAATTTCAGTGTGTCCCCCTTGCACATCCCGGCACAGCTCACAGCGTTTCACCGTGGCCCGGAAAACATTGCGCAACATTGCGGTGTAATGTCCTCCACCGCGGCTGTAATCCGTTGTTTCAGCTGTGCAATGGTGCGTAATCCTGACCTGGTACCCTTGGACTTGATAAAACCCCACGCAAAGAAATCCATGGGGGTCAAATCTGGGGACTGTGGAGCCCACAGTCTTGGCAAGCCCTGACCAATCTATCTGCCTGGGAATGCGCGATTCAGGTGTCCCAACGATATTGGCCAAATGGGGTAGTACCCCATCCTGTTGGAACACAACGGTATCCTAAATCCTTCATCTCGCAACTGTGGCTTCAAGAATTGCTCCAACATGTTCAGGTACACGGTACCATTGATATTCCCCTGGGCAAACATGAAGGGCCCATACACCTTTGACTGGGCAAACATGAAGGGCACATAGACTTTGGGCGTGTTTGGGTGTGCAAATAAATGAAATTCGTTAATGATTTCACCAAAATGTATAGTGACTTTATAATCACCCTGTATATCAAACGGTTCGAAACGATCTGTTATGGACGAATACAAAAGAATAATTACAATGTTCGAAGATGGTTGAATTTGATTCAGTGGTACATATTCAAATGATACTATTACACTACCATTGAAAATTTTTAACTTTAAAATATCCTATATAATATATCAAACAATTTGTTACGACATGCCATGAATGAATAATAATAATAATCTAAACTAATAAATCTAATAATAAGTTGTCTTTTTACGAATGAACATAGGCCTGTGTTTCATACAATGTTAAAATTGTCAAATTTTGACAAAATTCAATAGTAAATAATATAAATTTTATTAGAAAACTGTTCATGAGCAAAAATAAATATCAGCATTATTGTTGAGTTTTAATTCTCTGCTATTTAGAATTACGTGCTTACTGTTTAATATTAACAGGCTTTATGACAATACACAAAACATAATCAGAGAGATTCAATAAGATTACCTTAAACAGCGATAAGAAAGAAATGGCCTTATGTTACTAGAAAAGATATTTCTTTTTTTTTGAAATTCGAGGAATAAGATCTAAATTTTTGTTATAATTTTATTTTTCTTTTCAAGATTCCAAATGAAATCGGGAGATTGTTATCAAAAGAAAATAGAAAATCTAATTTACCAGTGACAACAGGGGAGAAGAATGATCAAATGATTTTTATCGTTTTGATTTTCATTACAGAGGAGTTTGACACGTTCCTAAAAAAAGAAGTTTCAATCTACTTTTTTTAAAACACTGATAGTGAAAGAAGTTTAGGATTTAATCAACTCGAGTCCAAAATATCGCTGTTCAATAATTGAAAGAAAAGGAAGACTTATCAGTGTTGTCAGATTTTAACATAATGTTTTAAGGCTGGACATAATTCTACAAAAAACGTGATGCAAAAAAAACGACACCAAAAACCGTTACGGAAACAGTTTTGCATTGTTGGCGCCGGCTTGAAGCACACACCGGAACTGAAAAGTCACCTGACCATTGTTGTCTAAGCAACAATTTTTGTTTAAAACTTTATTACAGAGATATTATAAAAATATATTGAACGTGTGGTAACAGATAGCGCCAGTATACTTTGCTGTCTTACCTAGCCAATTCATGTAATGGCCTAACGTTTTGCTTTCAGTGTTTTGAATGTAGACTCATGAATCCTAATGTATTTAAATAAACTCTATTCCTTTACAATAAATATACAGGGTTCGATGGTCATAAAGTACTTAGCGTTGTTCTCCGCAAAATTCTAAGCATAATTTTCCTTATCCATT
>JAHWFO010075524.1:448-12984 GCA_023313115.1 Rhysida immarginata | reverse complement strand
ATATCATTTACCTGATGTTTGGAGTTAGCTCCAGTTCAATTTCTTTAATTCTTACTAGGAAAATATGACAATTTATTATAGTGAAGAGCAGTTAGGCAGGAGATGTTCAGTATAATCTTTTGTGAGCTGAAATCATGTTCAAGGTTCAGCAATAGATATGAAAGTTTTGTTTTAATTCCAACACCTTTCGATGTCTCCACTGAACATAATGTCAAAGAGCACCAGTTTTCATAAAAGATAATTTTCTCATCTCCAAAATAAATGCAAAGCATGAAAGACTCTAGTGATGATGTTATGAACTGAATGGAGCATTACTGTTTTTTTAGACATGAAAACTGCATTATTTATTGAATTAAAAGAAGTTTCTTTAAAAGAAATTTTGTGGCGGCCCGCCCCCTCTGATTATGTTGTTCCATATTTTTAAGAACAATCATAATTCTTAATAAAGAATATTAACAGTTTGGGGATGATTTTATAACTTTTGTTATAAAAACGGTTTATAATTTAAACCATTGGAATTGTTAAATAATACGCTCATGAAGTGGAGATGTTTCATTTTCAGAATTGTTTGACAACGGCATTCATTTACAGTTAGCCCTATCGAGTGGAGACGAGATCGTCTTTTCACCTTGAACCCCCCTCCCTCCTCTGCGATAGCGAGCTCTGTGCCGTATCTCTCAATTCCGGAGCACCTATTAAATTGTTTAACCAATCAACGATGATTATTCTATCGTCAGTGAGCGGCATCTCTTTACAAGTTTGGAGAGACTAAAAAATCAGTTTTGATCGTGATGTTCAGAGAAGCAGTTGATGTTGAGAACTTCAGCAGAAACAGTTGATTGTGAGATGCGTAGAGGTTTTGTCGAATAGAATGGGAGAAGACGAGACAAACCATGAAAGTCGTGTGTTGTTTTTAGAGTGAAACACTTTCACTAAATAATCTACCTTTAGATAGAAACAGTTTATAATCCCTTCAAAGATCAAAATAAAAAATAACTATTATTATGATTATTGTTATAACTTAAGCCAATGTTAGTTAAAAGCACTTTCGCGGAGCCCGACGGAAGAAGAAATCAGACCACCCCCCGCCACTCACCGCAGCGAGCGACGAGCGACATCGGAGTCACCAAGAAGAACGGGTAATGGTGCACGTTCCTTTTCTCATTCTCTTTATATCACAAAGGTCACGGAACATATAAATTTGTGAATATGATAAATGGTGAAAAATCTTGTTTTAGTTTAGCTTTCGTTTAAAAAGAAAGAAAAGTAAAATAATTATCAATTTAGAACCTTTAAAGAATTATAAAGGCAGTGCCTAAGATAATGATTAATTTGTGAGATAATAAGAATAACCTTAAACTAGAAGAATAAGCTATTAATCTTTAATATTAAACTTTGAGTAGAGAAAGTAATTTCAAGTATTATCTGTCGTGAGAATTTATTATAAAGAGTATATAAAGCATTTATAAACCATTCTGATTAAAATTTGCATAGAATTATACATATATTACATTTGCTGTATATAATATTTTATTATAGAATAAATGTGTGTTTATATTTTTAAATGTTGTTTCCATGGTTACTCCAAACATCTTCTTTTAATTTTATGATAAACCCCGGTGCACTTTCACGACCGGGTCGAACCAAATAAACCTCGGCTGCCCGTTTAATTCACAGACGGGAGGACGGACCAGATTCTAGTTAAACCTGGTGTATTTTTTAATGGCGCAGACGACTGCATTAATTAGGGTCTGGGACCCGTACAATTTCACTAACAGAAGATAACTCCCAATTTACGGGTTGCTACATGGAGAGGAGCGCCAACTTGTATGGAAATTGTAACGAGACACCGACGCTGTTAGAATCAACTTGTTTTGCAAAAGAGGTCAATACTGCTGCCACAACAAACAATGAAGACTGGTCTGATCTATTTAACAGCAGCTTCTTGAATTATTTATCACTTGTCAATACAAATTTCAATTTATAGGAAACAGCCATTATTTTATTTTCAAAATACAGATGGTTTTGCTGCGTCCGTTTTATGTTGTTCTCCAAATTTTATGAAACCTGAGGACATCTTAAGGAAAGAGCAAATCAGCCATAACATTTTTCTCTCTTTATATGACTCACTGTTAAATTGAATCTCTAATGATCACCTCAACAGTTGCTAATTAGGCCGGAATGATACGGGTTTATGATCTAAAAGCAATGTGATTAGGAACCTAAGATCATTGATCTAGAAATCATTAGAGAAAGACAATCGAAGGTGGGTCCTTCTCGATTATGCTATGAGGCATTTTTTAAAATAAGTACCGTTTTGAAATTATAAAAATCAAGGACAATTTTTAAAACTTAATTTTTATATGAAAGCCTGGACCTTAATCTATTTTTCAACATAATTTTCACTTATTGTATCGTAGGACCAGCTTCTGAATTCCACCCTCAGAAATCGGCCAACACGGCCGTTTGACGTCGTCATCGTCGTCATAGCACTGACTGCCAAGGTTCATCGTCCATAAATCCAAGGGTCATCGTCGCACAGACAATACTCTTCCATACGTGGCTCATCAAACCCAAGATCTCTTCGCACCATTTGGCTGGGAACAACTTGATCACCCTCTGTATAGCCCTGATCTGACGCCCAGTGATTATTGTTCTTGCACTTAAAGAGACACCTTGGTGGTCAGCGCTACCACGATGATGACGGTGGTGGCCGTGCTAGAGAAGTTAGGAAACAAGGAGGCTAATTTCTATAAGGATGGAATTAAAAAGCTGGTCATACGATACGATAAGTGCCCTAATACAGGTGGAGATTATGTTTAAGGAAATTATGTTGAAGTAGATTACGGTCCAGGCTTTCATATAAAATTTAAGGTATTAAAAAATGTCCTTGTTTTTTTTTTATTTCAAAACGCTACTTACAAAAGTACTTAAAAACACGCCTTGTATAATTGAGGTTGTGTGCCCTCTAATTTTGGATTATTTGAAAAAACGTGCGCTTAATGCCTTCATCTGCTTCCTGAGGCACCATTCCATTGCTTCACTCGATGCATCCGATGCAATGGCTTAACGAGTAAGCCTTTCATGTGATTGCACCCTTTTTGGCATTCACCCGTCCAATCAAATGTTGCTTCCGTTTTCATCAGATCCGTCAGCACAAGTTTTATTTCCGATAATTATGTGAATAGTATGTAGAAATTAATTGCGTCGGGTGAATGGGAAATTTAATGGCCTGCTTAATACTCAGTTGTTGTAATTTTTATAACGTGGTTATATGATATCACGTGACTCAGCTGTCAGTCCTTTATAATATTGCAATATCACACTGTGCTCCTTAAAGACGTCAAAAATTCACTTCAACGTTTCACTGCGTTCGTTTACCATTTTAGTATATAACTTTGTCCGGGCACTCAAGTAAAGCAGGGGAGACTGGGGTAGGTTTGGAACAAGGGTAGGTTTACACGTTCACTTACCATTGGCCAGAGCGCACCGCCTTTGAGTCAGGAGAAAGGTTACCATCGCAATGTACCCTCACAACATTTTGGAGTCAGTCGGGTGTGGGAGCAGTAAATTAGACGACTTTTTCTAATTTTTCTTCTGATAAGTAAATTTTCTCAATAATATATTGGCAGTTATAGGATTTGTACCATCAGATCATCGTAACTCATTATTGATTATCCTCTTAGACCGTTCTTTTGCGGTTATTTTAAGCTATCGAGTTGATTGTTAACCTTAAGAACAATCACGGCGATGGGGCAAGTTTATACAAGAAGCAAGGGGCAGATTTACATGCTGTTTGAGGCCATATAAAATGTCAAAACCTGGAGAAAAATTCGTATCATGCACACAGTGTAAGAGGTGGGCACATGATCACTGAATTACTACAGGTAATTCAGTATAATTTGTCCTATAAATTTTTATTTGGTAATATTTGTATTTGTATCCTGTATTTGAAATGAGTGTATCCTGACTCACGTATACTCACTGAATTAAACGAAGTAATAAATATTGCAAATTGTTTGAATTTTATTTCTAACTAGCAGACCCGGCAATGCTTCGCTATTGTTATATATGAGCGCCTTTTAAAAATCAACTAATGAAGCGCCATCTTTTTGACTTTTCTATGAACTGTACTAAGCTGGGCATACTCCAGAAGCTTTAAATTAAGATATCTTTTTTTTATGGTAAGCCTATATGTTGCTGCAAGCTACGCTCAATTTACCTGTGAAAACCCCATGAAAATTCGTCAAGTAGTTTTGCATATTAGCGTGTTCAAACAGACAAACCGACAGACAAAGTTTTTAAAAATGTTCTTATTGTGTTCTGTTTCACTCCTCTCCAATCACCAGCCCTTCAGCTGAATCAGTATGATGCAGGGCCCGAGAGAAAAGGCGGAGAATAATGTTCACTTTTTCTGTATATTCACATACAGAAATTGCAAAATTTCATCAAAAAAGAGTCCGGAAATATCCCCAAGAATCTTCCTACCGAATTTCGTTGCTTTATCTTTATTCCCCGCGAAGTTGTATCAAAATCTCAGAAAATTTTGTAAAACACCCTGAAAATCGATTTTTATCAGTTTTCGCACCCTTAAAATTCGAATATCGAAAATCAGAGAAACTACTTTTTTGGAACGGTAGCTAGAAACCTTCCTGCAAAATTTCGAAGATCTACGTTTATTGGGGGTGGAGCCAAGTAACTGAACGTGCAATTCCTTTCTGCCCCCCCTGGGTGGGTAGGGGGTCCGAATTTCGAGAAACCCGGTCTTAGCACACCCCTACGCTATCCGTCCTATGACCTCACTGAGTTTCGAGTTGGTGGCTTGAGTAAATTTTGCTGTGCAGTGATTAGTCAGTCAACCAGCTTCTTTATATACTGTATTGGTCGCCACGAAAAGCCCTTTTAGAAAATAAGATATTCCCGCGCGAAAGACTTCCAGTTACCGTTGATGCTGCTTCACGGAATAATCGCAAAATTCTTCATTAAACAAAGCAAACGTCACAATTTTTTAAAGTTGGCAAAAATCCCATTCAGGTCCAGGTAAATTGAATTTTAAAAATAATCTACAATGGAAAGGAAGAATAAATAAAATCCTTTCTTAGCGAGCACCTAGAAGCCAAGAGAAATATATTGACAAATTTCAAGTTTGTAGGCTTCATAGTTCTGGAGATTTCGTGATAAATGAGTCAGTGAATGGGTATTTGGATTTTATATATATAGATAAATCTTATATTTCATATGTTAAATGTATGGAAACATACAATAAGCATTGAGTAAACATGCCCCAGCTACGAGGCAAGTTTACACACGTGAGATTACATCGAAAAACTTTATTTAATTTGAAGATAATATAAATTTAAGATAAGTTAAAGGCACTATACAGTAACATATAGATTAATTAATGAATGGATATGAAAATTTAGTGAAATAGTTTTATTACTAAAAATACAAAAATAATAATAAAAAAGTGTGTAAATCTGCCCCGATCTCCCTTATCTATCACAAATAGGCAAAGATTAGAAATCTATGTGTTTATAATTCTTTGAGCCTTGGAGCATCTTATATAGTTAGCTATCTCAAGGCATTTAAAACAATGCCAAAGTTTATGAACAACTGGTAAATACCAGTGTTCAACAAGGTAATGATAGATTTATCATGAGAAATCATTTTATTATTTAAGTGTGACGTTATCACGTGTTAAGTAATATATTCGTTTTTTAATAAAGTTGATCACAGGAATAATAGAAGGTATTATTCAATTTCCTTTTGAGAATATAGTAATATAAGTGTTTTTGACGTAGTGGCATATCAAGTGGAGATAATGTAAAATTATAAATTTGGATAATTATCGGAAGACACGATTGTGAAATAGCAGGAGGGGTGGAGCAATGACAGGAAGAGACGGTCTTTTTGAGTTTAAATAAATATTGTTAATACTGGTCATTGGAATCCCCCAATAAATAGATATATTGATTTTTTTGATGGATTGTTTGTAACACGGATTTTATATAGTGTTTGGAATCGTTAGTGATTTTGTGGTTTATTCACTTTTGAACTTGTGAGTTGTAAAGAGGGGAAGAGACCGGATGCGGGTGAAGCTATAAAAGGGGAGAGAAACTGAAACTTCTTGTGAGTCATGCTTGAGAGTTGGTAGAGGTATGCTGCGCGCTTTCTCCTCTCGTGTGGAATAACGGAAGATTATGAAAATTGATTAGAAATAGCATTTGCGAAAAAAAGCTGCTGTGCAACTTCCACAGTTAGCCAAGTAGCTAGGCTGATTTCTAATATTCAATTTTTGGTGTGAGCTGGCTCATCAAAATATAAATGGAAAAACCCTTGGTGTGGGTGGCATCTCCTCAAAAACCCCAATTTGACTTTCTGATTCAAACAATTAACCGAAAATTCCAAATTTACATGTAAAGAGGGATGTCCTTGTCAATCTGGTTGAACTTAACCCGATTCCTTTTGTTTTGTTCTTCGTTCTTCGTTCTTTTGTTTTATTGAGATGCAGATCTTTCATGGATTGCAAGGAGTAAGAAACGTACCCTAAGTAACAGTGAAATGGAACATGTGCATTTAGAGCAACGTAATTTACTTCAGAGCAACGTGATTTTTCTTCGAGCGACAGGCATAATTGGAACCCGACATTGAGAAAGGAAGACAACTACATATGTGAGATCTTCTGTTGAACTTAGTGGGGACACTTTGAGACTTCCAGTGGACTCACTCACTAATCGATCCGGATTTTCTTCAGATGTGTTTTTGTGCTTCAGAGTGCTAAGTGATATAATTTATGGCCTGTTTAACACAAAGGTGTTTTTGTGCATAAAAATGGATTGAGAGTGCTTGACAAGTCTGCAGGTGTTTGAACTACGTAATTGTAAGTAAAAACTGAAATTTGATATATTGATATAATAGAGTGTCATGACAAAAATACGATAAAGAAATATATTTGAGAGAACTTTCTAGAAATAGAATTTTGAGTAGAACTATCTCTTTCCTCAGAGCAAATTGATTTTATTTGACATTTATTGAATTTTGCATGTTATCTTAGATATAGGTACTTGGGAATTTTAATATTAACTTTCTTCTTTCGTGTTAAGATCTATCTACTTTCTTTTCATTTAGATTTAAGACTTTATTTAATTTTGTATCTCATTGGTTTGTTTTACTTTGAATAAAGAGACATTTGTTTAATTCCAAACCTTGCTTTCCTTATTGAAATAAATAAGTCACAGCCTGCCATTTATTTTTAAAGAACCCAACCTATGTCCTTGATTTTGTATACTGAATTTGTTTGAGCATTTTATTGAGCTAGCCGTTTTGAGTTCATTTCATTGGACTCTGATTTCAGAGAAGGGAATGTGAATTACATTGGCACCCACTGTGTAAAATTCAAAAATCAAGGGTATAAGGTTACATAAGTGGAGAAAGATATTATTATTTGCAGTGGAGCAAGACACCAAAGTTTCACTGAAAAAGCTACATGATAAAACTAATTTAAGATATGTAAATTTTAAAGCATCAATCTGTAACTGCTGTATGTATTAAAGAAAAATACTTACCTTTAAGTATTCTTCTATTAAATTTTTGATCGCATTTTCACTTTCACGTTCATTTTTGATTATTTCATCTTGCTTTAATTTTATCCTTATTTGACTGCGTTCTACAAAATGCATATGAAATTTTAGTGTTAATGAGTGCTTTAAAAAAGAGAAAATAAATATCAGATGTCCATAAAAGATAACAATATTTTAAGGTGTCCATAAAAGATAACAATAAGTTTTGAACCTAATAACATAATCATGTTTCATCTTCAGCATTTTACTAATTAACTCCAAAACTTTTTTTGAGATTATATTCATTTATTGAGAAATTGCCTATAGGATCCACTGGTTTCGGCAGAATAAAAGATGGATAAAACCTTTTGGAGGCCTTTGAAAATGAAGATAAGCTGCCCTGATTTCTTCTATCGTCTCGTCTGATGCCCTAGGCCTCTGTTGCCGTGTCTTTATCAGTACCGACCAGCTCTCCAAAAAATTTTACATCCAGTTTTCCATAATTGATCCTTTATCTAGTATTTGTTTACCGTAAGTTAATCTGTATATCTTCTGAACACTGATCGGTGATTTTGTTTCAGCAATCCAAACTATATACTGCGCTTTCTCGAAGGAAGGCATCATCTTTGGTTCTGTCAATGCCAGTGTCTTCAATGTGCAGTTTCTGCAATAAACAAATTCTGTATATCTATATTTTTATAACAAAGAGAGAAGTCCTGTTCAGTTGACTAACTGCTCATCATCGCAGAACCGAAACTACTAGAAGTAGGGATGGAATGTGGAGGGATGATTTCTCAAAAGATCAAAAGTTCCAACAAATTTTTCTTTTACTCTCATTCAGCTCTAGTAGGCGCTGAGGTCCCCAAGAGTCCCTGTCCCTGGATTTGTACCCTTGGAGCTATATGAGAGGGCAGATGTCTCATTTTCTTTGTCTATTCTAATTTTTGATTCTACTCTGCATCCCGATGTGGTTTTTCGGGATGGTTCTTTTGGGTGGGTTTGTTTTGGGGGTGTTTGTTTTTGGGTGTGGTTGTTTTCGGGTGTTATCATTTTGGGTGTGGTTCTGTTGGGCGTGGTCCTTTTGGGTGTGACTGTTTTCAGGTCACGTCCTTTTGGGTGTGTAGTGATCTGCGTCTTCTGCGATAAGTTTTACATAGGCTTATCGACCCGTAATTTCAATATACGTTTCAAGGAACACGTCAACTCCTACGAGAAACAAGATGGTAATTCCCACTATGCCAACCATCTTACCGATTCCGGACATACTTTGAAAACCAAAGATGAAGTGATGTCCATCTTACACAAATGCAACGACCCATTCAAGACTGCGACCCTTGAATCAATAGAAATATTTAAAGCCAAGAGATCTACCCGTGGCCTCATCCTCAATTGCCAAACGGATTTTGATGTCTATGCCATACTTAACTCTGTCTCCGACCTTGTATAATTTAAATTAATTTATTTTCAAATATGTTTTATATAATTCTACTTTCATTCTCCTTTGTAAATCTTCTTGTCTTCTGACAAAAGATATGCTCTCTTTTCGGTCCGCGATTTGTTTGCTTTCCTCTTTTATCATTTTATTTGATTTCCTTAGCAATTTCTGTTATTGGTTTCATTAGTATTTTCCTATTCTCGATTTCATATAGTAATTTCTGTTATTGGTTCTCCTGTATTTTCTTTATTGGTTCACGTTTTTATTTCCATTCTTTCCATTCTCCAATCTCTTTGCATACTATGTACCTTGTTTCTGTATATAAGGCATGCAGAGAAACAAGGCCGGGAATAAAAGGCGAAACTAGTTCGAATCTCTGTCGTTATACTGCAAAGTTACTACCAATTTCGTTGATAGAAACAGTATTATGAACCCTTATCTCACCAAATTTCTTAGTAATGTAGATCTTGCCTAGATGAATAAGCATACCAAATCAAGCAAATTCTATACCATTTGGACTGAATCGTCCCCTTTAACTCTCACCTCCATAACTCCATCCCCCAATCACAACCAATCTAAATAGTGAAGTAGGACCTACTCATGGTAAGCAAATATTTCAAATTTTTAACTTCTACTTCAAAATATGCAGAAAATATTCAGGAGACAGACTGATGAGCATGGTAAAAACCAATAAAGAGCTCCAATCTTTTGCTACACAATAAAAAAATTTGTTATTAATTTATTTTTTTGAAATTTATTATTGTGTTTTACAGGTATGTTAACAGTGCCTTTTTTCATAGTTGTCCATTTGTACCTTTGTTTTTTCCTATGCCAGTTCTACCGAAGCGAAAAATGAACCCGTTCACCAGTTCACGCGAAAACCGCAACTGTCAACATTTGTCGATTATAACCGATATCAAAAGTTTCCCTATCCACTTAGGCATTTCATCTTTCTCGTTCACTGCACAAATTTCAGGAGTGACCTCAAAGTAATAAATAAAATAGTTATTTCGCTAAAGACAAGTTTAAAAAACAGGTTCAAAAATACTCGATATTGTCATCTGAAACTCGTAGAAATGCTCGATACTTTCGATACTGCAAGTTACTCGATTCTAGGCTATCGATAGCTTAAACTACTCGATACTATAGTCATCGATACGGTATCGGCACATCACTACTCCATATGAGCTCCAGTTAGAAGTTTATCTACCAATTTATTAACTAAGCACATTTCTAGACTTTAAAAAAAAACAAACCTAACAGCAGAAATTTGATGGTTGTTCCGAAAGTTAGTTTCGTCATTTTTTTTGGAAAGAGAAGATGCTATACCAGGTGAAACAAACAATCGCCATAAGAACCCACACATGTTGCTGGTTCAACAAGAAAGAGCGTCAGCAGAGGAGGAATGACGCATGCGTAGAGCACCGAAGAAGAGAGAGTAACAGCAAACAAGCGTGCCCGAGGTTATTCGAGTACAAATCACGATAGCAGACAGACGTTTACTGACAATGTGGTCGCCAATGGAAGTGCGTCCTGTTATCCTGTATGAATGGCCACATCGGATTAATGTGTCCGTCATCCATGAATGCTTACAGACCGGGTATGGTGAAGAGGACATGTCTCGACAAATGGTTGGTCACTGTTGGTCAGTGAAGGAAGGCAGAGTGTGGAGGATGAAGTTCGAAGTGGGGGTCCCTCCACATCCACGAATGAAAACGTCACTTCCAAAACAATGCTGAGATGGAGCAGGCTGTACGACAATTCCTTGCATCGTAGGGCACCGAGTTTTACCAGAGTGGTTTCTTCAAACTGATTGCACGCTACGGCAAATGTCTCAATGTCGGTGGCGACTACTTCGAAAAATAGTGCAAGGTGTATATTTCATGGTGTCATTGGCAATAAAGTTTCCGTGTGAAAAACAATGATGGAACTTACTTTCGGAACAATCCTCGTATTTTAAAACTGTAATTTGTTTGTCCTTAACTTACTTACTTACTTACTTTTCAAACCCGCTTATCCGTTAGGGTCGCGGGGGCAGCAGCCCTATGGAGGATATCCAGCGATCGCGATCTTCCGCCATCAGGCGCATGTCCTCCCTGGTAATATCCAAGCGACTCGAACCCAGATTCTCCAGGTAGTCTAGCCACCTGGTTCTAGGCCGACCCCTTGGTCTCTTACCCACCGGCTTGGAAAATAACAACTGCCTAGGAAGACTAGTTTGCGGCATCCGAATCACGTGGCCATACCAGCGCAACTGAGACCTCTCAATGCGGAGAAGTAGCGGCTCAACACCTAAAGATTCCCTTATCTATCTAGTAGGGTAACACCTGCAACACCTCTCAGAAATCTCATTTCGGCCGCTTGTACCCGCGATCGCACTCTTTCGGTCATTACCCAAGCCTCATGACCATAGGTGAGAATGGGGACAAAGATGGATTTGAAGACGGACAGCTTAGCTTTGTTACTCAGCTCGCGTTTCGTTACCACGGATCGCCACAGTTCACGTCTGACACAGCTTGCTGCACCGATCCGAGCATCCAATTCTTTCTCCTGCCGCCCATCACTCGTGAATGCAATCCCGAGATACTTGAATTTCTCCACCTGTCTCAATGAGGCTCCACTAACATGGAGAGCGCACTGAGCAGGCTGTCTTGAAAGGACCAGAACCTCGGTTTTAGCCACACTGATCTTCATCCCAGCTTCTTCACATTTGGCTGCAAGCCGGTCTAGTGCATGCTGAAGGTTCGTGCGAGAAGACCCAAGGAGGACAAGGTCGTCAGCAAAGAGCAACCTCTCCACCAGGCAGTCGCCCACACAAACACGCTCATCGCCTCGGCTGCCCCTGTCTATCCAGTCCATAAAGATAATGAACAAGATGGGCGACAGTACGCACCCTTGGCGGAGTCCAACACCCACGGTGAACGGTCTTGACTTAATGCCATTTATCCGGACACACATCTCAGAGCTTTCGTACAGAGACATGATAGCAACCAGTAATTGCCCATCCACTCCATACTCTTGCAACACTTGCCAGAGCTTCTCCCGAGGAACTCTGTCATATGCTTTTTCGAGGTCCACAAAGCAAGCGTAGACCTCTTTTGCATACTCCCAGGATTTCTCAAAGATTTGCCTTAGAGCAAAGATGTGATCCGTCGTGCTTCGGCCAGGTCGGAAACCACACTGCTCCCCTGACAGTTTGGAGTCGACTATTTCCCGACTTCTCTTCTCCAGACACTTAGCGTACACTTTCCCAGGAATGCTGAGCAAAGAGATGCCTCGATAGTTGTTGCAATCTCTCTGGTCTCCCTTTTTGAAGATAGGGATCACAATTCCTGTCTGCCATTGCTTAGGGGCCTGTCCAGATATCCAAGCAACCTGACACACTCGAGTCAGCCACAGGATACCATCCTGATTTAAGGCCTTTAACATCTCGGACCGGATTTCATCATCACCTGCAGCTTTGCCAGTCTTCAGGGACTTAATTGCCCATCTGACTTCTGTTTCAGTGATACTACCGTGACTATTCTCCGCTCCAAGGTGCA
>JAHWFO010075521.1:0-25029 GCA_023313115.1 Rhysida immarginata | reverse complement strand
TTGAAATATTAAGTTGTGGAGTTACAGTATAGGTAAATTTTAAAAACACCTTTATTTAATGTCAAAAAATTAATGGAAGTTTTTGGACTACTTTTAAGTCTTGAGTACTTCCTTATAAACGACATTTAATGTTGTTGTATCTTTACTGCAAATGTATAAATTTCTAGGATCGCTAACTCTAGAACAGGCAAGATACAGTGGGCCATGTGATAAACAATGTTCTTGCAAATTTTCTCTATTAAGATGAAGTAGAATTAGCTTATGTTTGTTTGTTTGCTCAAGAGATGGCGCTAAGCGTTTCGATCGCCGATCACCATATGATGAGCAGCCATGTTGACGCATTTTGAGAGCAATTAACGTAAGTAATTTAATATAAAACCAAATTTTATGAATTAATACCTAGCCTACAAAGTTTCTACATAAATCCCCTAACAAACAAAACTTGTTTCATAAAAATCGATGCAGTAGTTCTTAAGGTTATCGAGCACATACACCGGGGAAGTGACTTAGATTTATACTATGTCATGGATGAAGAAAAGATGGATGGGACACTCCATTGCCGTCCTCAGTGAGTTTGATTTTGGGGCGACATCTGGAGCTTTACGTAGTACTAAATATAATCATCTGCTTAGATTGATTAATAAAATTAAAAATAGACTAAAAACAATAAAATAAAAAATATAAAAAAACTTGCTAAGCACACTTTTATCTTAAAAAGCCGCTTAATATATGAATTTCTTTTTTAAAAAATTTCTAGTACTACGCAAATCGAAACGATGGTGGTGAAGTTTCGGTTTAGTACTACGCAAAGCAGAAACTGAAACTATTTTTCTTTATTTCCCAGACATATTTGGTTTAGTACTACGCAAATCCACAGAGAGCGCCACTGAAAAAAAACTCACGCGCGACGCATAGGAGTGTCCCATCCATCTTTTCTTCATCCATGACTATGTATAGATTACGATTTACGAAAGTGACGATGCTAAATATTGGGGTAGGCTACGCCATCTCATTTAACCTCACTGAATTTTTTGATCTGTAGGAAATCCATGAAACTTGAGATTTTTGTTTTTAACATTGTTGTTCGAACATTGTGGAACTGAACAGTTTACATGCATGTTCTTATACAGTATTCTTAACATTGCCGAGATTTTCTCCTCATTTTGACCATAGCGTCATAGCCTCAGATTCATAAAGCGTAGGTGCTGCCATCTATACTTAAATCAACCTATTATATACTCGGTCTCACTATATGAAAAAAGCTGCAAGGCAGTGTGGGAAATCACCTTTTCACCTCCGCCCGTAAAGTAGTCTCGAACTGCTCACGCGTAGTGCTCAAAAACATGAAGTACTATTAACTTATGCGAATAGAAGTTTGACATTGAATGATGAGTATTACCATGGATGAAGAAAAGATGGATGGGACACTCCTATGCGTCGTGCGTGAGTTTTTTTTTCAGTGGCGCTCTCTGGCGATTTGCGTAGTACTAAAACAAAACTGTCTGGGAAATAAAAAAAATTGTTTCAGTTTCTGCTTTGCGTAGTACTAAACCGAAACTTCACCACCGTCGTTTCGATTTGCGTAGTACTAGAAATTTTTTAAAAAAGAAATTCATATATTAAGTGGCTTTTTAAGATAAAAGTGTGCTTAGAAAGTTTTTTTATATTTTCTATTTTATTGCTTTTAGTCTATTTTTAATTTTATTAACCTAATCTAAGCAAACGATTATATTTAGTACTACGCAAAGCTCCAGATGTCGCCCCAAAATCAAACTCACTGAGGAAGGCAATGGAGTGTCCCATCCATCTTTTCTTCATCCATGGTATTACAGATTTCATTACATAATTAATTAAAACACATACCCTATCTCAGAATTAGCAGTTGCCAGTCTGCACTTAAATCTTAATGACAGATTCTTCTAAATATTAACGATCAACTTACCGAACAGGCAATATGCAAATGTACCAATAAATTAACAATACCAGGGTGCCCAGCAATTTACGAAACCAAAATTCAAGCACTTTTCCCGATTTTCAAGGCACAAAATGTATGGAATTCAAGGCTTTATAATATGCGCTAATCTTTATATGCATGTCTAATTTAGTAATGGAAACATGACAAAATATTTGATAAATTAAATCATCTTACCTTTCAATGAAGCAACATACTTCCATCAAATTTATCTTTCCAGATTCTTTATTTGGCCTTCAATTATATCAACTTCTTTTTGCACATCCTGTAAAATCTTAGTTTTTTTAGCTTCTAATTCTTTAATCACCAAGCTGTTTCGCTTCCTATTTTCTCTTTCTTTGTTCTCCTTTTCTCTATCTTGCTGTCTTTTCTTCAACGATTCTTTGTAACAACTGTGCGCATTTTTTGTGGCTAACAGTAAACTTTTCGTTATTGGCACTGACTGAACATTCCCATAAGTCGAAACTGCATCATATACAGTCATGTATCCGATCACAGTCTCTTCAAGCATGTTTTCAATCACAACTTCCTTGTTAACAGAAAAGCCTCTCTCAACTTCAGCGTTGCCATGAGAGAGAATCAAACTCATTTTTACAAAATTGGACAGCTCAATTTCGGTTGGAATATATTTGTTAATCATTTTCATCCAGAAATGATCTAACCTCTCTTCTTTTCTGTCGTAACTTTTCATGTCGACTACAACAGCTCTTTGGCTTAACAATTCCCCGTATACTGTCTTTGAATAACCTCTGCCTGGATTGAACTTATCCATGCTTTCTCGCACAGCAACACTAATAGTTTTTCTAAGCGTTGTTTTCCTGTTGCTGATACTGCAACTGAAGGATCTAAGCATGTTAGAAATCTTACTACATTTAGTTGCAATGGAGACTTTTCACGAAGTAGTTCAACCATAGTGATAAGTGCTTTTCTACAATCATTTTTAAAAATTTCCATCTGTAAAGTCGAAAGTTTGCACTTCGATAGTTCAACTTTTGTTGCAATACCAACATCCACTTTTTTTGCTGGCAATAGGTTTTCTGTAACTGTAATGTCCACACAGGTTGATATTTTATCCGGTACAACAAATCTTCCTAGCTGCGTTTTCATTACACTTGACAAAACAGTGTACAAAAAAGGCACCAATGGACGATTTCCTTGGAATTCAGTCAGGAAAGGCTGAAGATCACTTGACAACGTTTTAAAAAAAGCAATTTTTGGACCTAACATTGGATCCTTTAGAGTTTTTGCGACTATTGTGAAGCTTTTACTTTGAATCGCAACCTTCTCTTTTTCAATGGTACGTACAAATATTTGAAGATGAGAAAGCATTTCAATAGCTCTTTGAGCAACGCCAACGTTTTCCAACCAACGAATAGAACAAAACTTTAAAGAAAACACAGTTGAATTCGTGTACTGTGTATACATACCTCGGCGAGCAGGTGAATTCTTAAAAGTATTGTACAAGGCGCGAAGAAATTCAACAATCTCCCAGTCTGTAGCCTTCATCGATGCCTTAAATGCACAGTGCACTCTATGAAGACCACATGTGCCAATATCCAAAATTTCACTTTCGCTTTGAAATTCATTTCTTAAATATAGTCTTAAATCAGATATTTGGTCCATCCATTGAAACTTGAAGAAGTTTTTTTATGTCTAGAGAACTGATACCTGCAAGAAATCCCTCTAGTATATCAACAGCTCTTGTTCTCTGCAGGAAAACTGAGGTGAAATACCTCACTTCAACTTCATTTCTTACATGGTTCCAAAACCTTACCACAATGTCCATCTGCCGATTTTGGCTTACACTATTCAGAGATTCATCAAATGATATAACAAAGATCGTGCAATTTCTTATGGTACTGACTAGTTCCTGCTTAAAATAAGGTGCCAAACCAAAAGCAATGATGTAGCCTATCTTTGTTCGTTCCAATTTCATCCTAGTAGCAATTTCACTTTCTGAAAACATGTACTTCATTATTTCGACATCTTTTGCTGCTTTTCTTGCAGAAGCATGAGTATTAACTGTCTGCATACACCTGTCTGCATACACCAGTAGTGTCTTATGAAATGGTCGTGATTGCAAGCCATCGGCCAGCCCCGTCGCCTTTATGCTCTGAATTTATTATTTTAACATATCTACTTAATAAGTGAATGGTTTATAGGGTTAATGTTCACTATCCACACAATCGCAAACGCAAGTCCCACACTCGGCTCTGGGGTCTCGCTGGTCACTGTTTTCCGTTACTCGAACGCCAGTCCCACTCTCGGTCCTGCGGGCCTCGTGGGTTCTGTCTAGAACATCCCCCCTCCGGGGGCAAATTACTGATATATACCCCAACCTTGGTTTCCCTCCGGCCGATTACAGGTGATTAATGGTCAGTACTTTTTTTTATTTGTCACAGAAATTGACGTGGTTATTAGGGGATGCTACTCTGAACTTTTACCCTCTGAGCAACTAAAAGTATGGTAAGTTTCACTGTGCTTTAAAAATGCTTTGATGGGTACATGGCTTGCAATCATACCACGACCATTTCATAAGATAACATAAATCCAACCGAAATAACGTAACGAAAACGAAACTAACATTTCCGCGTGAAAATGGCAGACGAAGAGCGGGCTTTTAAGTTCTGTTAGACAAGGGAAAAGGTTGGATTTTTTCGTTAAATTGAAATTTCTCTTTCACTTTAGCGTTGATAAGTATCCTTATTGTATACAAATAGCATAGCTAAAACCAAATTACAGTACTTACATTTTTACAATGCAAAATAGTCTTTGCTTGGAGGAATATATCTCCTGACGCCTCTTGCCTGTAGCACTTCGAGAAGAAAAACATTGGTGACGTCACTTGCATGATCAGTGATAGTGTCTCCTTGAAGTGCCACAAGAGGCGCTGCCTCCTCGGGCGCTCTAGAGCACTGTATTAGGACGCTCTACAGTGCCTAGTGGGTTCCTATTAGGCATTCTAGGTTTATTCTTTTACAAAAATTTCGCTAGTTTCCTAACAAAGTGGAAAGCTATTTTTTTCCAGGATTTATATATATTTTCAAGCACAATTCCCGTTTTTTTCCCGACTTAAAAAATTCAAGCATAATTCCCGATTTTCCCGACTGCTGGCCACCCTGAATACGCAATTCTTTACCACTGGTGAAGTTCTTGAAGAGGTATTATAAATTCAAGAAGGCTTTCCAATGTCGAAGAAGGCCGCTGAGGATCCAACATAAATTTTTAATTGTGGCGATGAAAGATTACCCTAACGTATCCTCACAATACCCCTGTACTGTGTCTTTGTGTTGACCCGGCCGAGGTATCCACCTTTTGCAAGTCTGATGTTGTCATCTGAATCCGCCAGATGTTTCACTGTGCGTCCGCCATTATAACATGCCCACAGCGATGGATGAATGAAAGGAGACCATGCTATAGCTCAGTGCCTTCGTAGTGCCTTGGTTTGGTTCTTTGTTGTATTTGCTTTACAATTTGACTTTTAATTCAGCATGGGTTCGTACTGTGCAGTTGTTGTCTATTCAAACGCTCAAAAAATCCTTAGAAAATGGAGAGAGGAAGAATGTAATTGAGCATCGAAGCAGTGTTTTAGTAGGAAGGACTCCACCCCCTCTAAGGCCGCTTCAGTAAATAACTATTTATCATTTATTCACATTTCACAAAGTTATTAAACCCACTAAGGCTGTGAACTGCAAAGTTAACATTATTACACTATGAATGAGGCAGGTCTAAATTTAAACAATACTAAGTCGATTAAATATGAGCTTTATTAAATACGCTTGTTAATGTTCACTATCCGCGATGATTGAATGCGACCAAGCGAAGTGAATTTTTTATTTAGCAGGCTGCATCCCCCAGATCCCTCCTCTAACAAACGATATATACCCCCTTTTCTATTTAGTCCCAGTCATGGTTAAGAAGTAATGGTTAAATTAATAAACCATTAAGGAATAACATAACAAAGTACCGAAAGGTTAAACTAAACCATTCGCGGAACCATATTTTAAACCGCCCTATGTTAATATTGTAAGTTTCTAATGGACCATAATGATCCATTAACCACGTACCTTTGAACCAATTTGGGTTATCATTAATTTTACGTTATATTCATTCATGACACATCATTCCAAGTTGTTTGATATATTATATGCCATATTTTAGCATTGAAAGTTCCAATGAACCATAATGGTTCCACTAAACCAGGTTCCTTGAAACCAATTTCGACTATCATTAATTTTACATTATATTCATTCATGACACATCATTCCAAGTCCTTTGATATATTACATGCCATATTTTAGCATTGAAAATTTTTGAGGGTGTCATAAGGGCAACACCCATGTTAAAATTTTAGAGCACGTGTCATTGTTTCGATTACAACCATTTTCATTGTAATTTATATCCGCTTGTATCTCGTCATTACTTAATATATCTCTCTCCATTGAAAATTGCTTGGTGGGGTCGTGAAGGTACCATTTGTGCACTTGCTATTGAACCGATTTAGATAATATTTGTGATTAATTCGTGCCATGTACCATATTCATCGACTGACGAAAATAGTAATGAATAACCGGTTCCATCTCGTCATTACGATTTGCTACAATCATTTTTTACACATGCACATCAGATCTTTGTTGCCGCGCCTTTTGCTTTCTGCAGAGCTTAACTCGGTTGGGCATGGAATCAATGAATTGGTCGATTTTGATCCATTCGATTCGCAAACATTCGTAAAGTTCCGCACGGGAGGCAGGTTTTTGTGAATGTTTTCTCACGGCAAGATCAAGCATTCTCCAAACGCGTTCGATGGGATTCATATCGGGTGACTGATTGGCCCATGGTAGTTTCCGGATGCCATGTTGTGCCTGCCAAGCCTGCGTTCTTCGAGCAGTGTGACACGGAGCACCGTCCTCCATGAACATAATGGATGTTTTGTCAAGAATTTCACTGGAAAATATTGGCAAAAGACCCTTCTCCAATATGACGATGTATTTTTCTGCAATAATGTTACCCACGAGCTCTGATCACACCCCACACCATTATAGAAGATCTACATACTTGGCAGTTGATTGCAGTCGGCTCATACTGAATTCTTGGCTGAGTTTTCTCCAGACCCATATCCGACCACTACAAGAAAACTAAGCAAAAGAAGACTCATCTGATAAGATGATATGATATCATAAACTCAAAGGGCGTTTCGCCATCTCAGTCGCACAGTGTTTCTTCTTTGAAATACTAAGCGCGATGAGAAGAGATTTTCGCCTTGCAGCTCTCCCATGATAGGCTAGCTGGGGCAGATATATGACAGCCGTGTTACGACTCATTTGCAGGTGTTCTCTCACGTCTGAAGACTTGCAACGGGAATTTCTCTCAACCACTCGTTTGCAGCCCTCAGTTCTCGTGCTGTTGGTCCAGGCCGGCTTATACAGATAGTTTCTATTTTTAGTGCTTTGAACTGTGCAATAATTGTTGACAGTGGACAGTAGAATCTGAAGTGTGCAGGAGATTTTCCTTTGGCTGACTCAACCTTCGTATTGTCCAACAATACGCCCTCGTTGAAACTCATTGAATTGTGGAACCAGGCGTTCGAGACATGTTATTTCAAGATGAAAATAAATTACTGCAATCAATAATGTAAAATATCAGTGCACATTCATAGTTACTTCTATGAAAAACATCAATAAACCTGAAATACGGGGTGTCTATTTACTTATTGATGTGTCACTGTATATGTGCAGTTCGGAGGAAGGAATTCTAATTGCATGTTGCTTAAACGCACATTAACAAACTGCGCTGAACTTTGTTTTAAATTATTTTTCTCTATTCTCTGCCCATATCTGAATCGAATTTCAGTAGCCATTCTTGGAAAATTTCTCTTGTTACCGTTGCTGTCTAATTTCGTGCACACACAGAACATTAAGACTTTGAAAGAATGAGATTTACAGCTGTTGACCAATCAGAGCAAGGATTTCGATCTATGTTCGTCGTAATAAGGAGACAGCTTACTTAGGGAACGTTAAATTAGAGCGCTAATCTGAAATGTAAGTTAATTCGAGGTACATTAAACTGAAAGTTTTTAACATTAAAAGAACAGGATTTCTGCCAGGGATTTTAAATTTGAACATTATTTTGATATTACGAAAAATATCGTTCGTATATATCAAAAATACCTCACTCTACATTGTGTGTGATTTGAACAACGTAAATAGGTACATTGTAACGGGATTATACTGTATTATTTTCCTCAAGTTTATAACATCTCACTAGGCAACATCTTGCTTTTGACCTGCTGATGACAATCTTCGCTTTCTTGAGGGATAGCACATCGCAATGATGTTTCCACATTCTAGATATAACTGTCTTCGAGGATCACAATTTCCGAATACACAGGGCTGAAACCATCGGTGTTTGTGGGAAGAACATTTCAGAGAGCCTATCTGATTTGACTGGCCAGCTAACTTCAGAGATTTGATGATAAAATGCATTTTTACCTCGACATTCAAAAGAAAAGAAAAAATAAGATTCCATGATTATAATAAGATTATAATCAAACCGCGGAATTGTGGATAATCGTAATACCAAAGGAAAAAACCAGCTTCTTGTCCACAACAATTTACGAGGCATTAAGCCGTAATGGCAACAAGGCTATCGAATGCGTACTGGGTTGGTTTTTCTTTGGTATAATCTATATCTATAAAATCCAAATACCACTCACTGACTCACTCACTCACTCACTCACTCACTCACTCACTCACTCACTCATCACGAAATCTCCAGAACTATGAAGCCTTCAAACTTGAAATTTGACAAGTATATTTCTCTTGGCTTCTAGGTGCTCACTAAGAAAGGATTTTATTTATTCTTTCTTCCTTTCCATTGTAGATTTTTTTAAAACTCAATTTACCTGGAGCTCAATGGGATTTTTGCATTCCTTAAAAAATTGTGACGATTGCTTAGAAATTGTGACGTCATTGTTTGCTTTTGCATCAACAGTAAGGCGTGGTTTCCACATCACCGGAATCACGCCAGAACGGAACCCTAACGGAAAATTTTTATGATGTCACTTCCTTTCCATTACGTTTTTGATCACCAAAATGTCGATGGAAAGTTTGTTGAGCTGTGTTGAAGAAAAGTTTCCATTCCGTTTCGCCACAGAAGGCAGCATCGCCATGACGTCATCGCGTCGACTTCGCTGCTGTCGGTCTGGCGCTTCGCCGCCATTATTGTGTCTATCGAATCGAGTCTGCATTCTCTCCATCTCCCTTGGCGTACTTCGAAGAATATGGCAAAAAATAAAAAGAATATTGAAAAGAAGCTGCTCTGTAATCACCTGGATGAGTTTTCAGAGGAAAAAAAACTTCATAAATACCAAAATTTTGATGTCAAATTAGAGCTTATTGATGTAGCACAGCGGTATGTTGCTGGAGTCTTATTTTGCAGGTACGGGTTCAAATCCCGCCCTCGGAAATGTTTTTTTTTTCTTCCTAAATTCATCTTAATATGTACGGAAGTTCAGTAATCCATTTTGTAATCATAATCTCAATTTTCCAATTTGCTACTATTATCTATCTCTATAAAATCCAAACTTTTGCGATTATTCCGTGAAACAGCATCAACTTATCTTCGCAGGAATATAATGTATCTTATTTTCTAATAGGGCTTTTCGTGGCGACCAATCTCCGGATGATTGGGGGGGGGGGGTATGCAGTATATAAAGAAGCTGGTTGACTGACTCATCAACGCACAGCAAAATCTACTGAAGCCACCAACTTGAAACTCAGTGAGGTCATAGGACGGATAGCGTAGGGGCGTGTTAAAACGGGGTTTTTCGAAATTCGTACCCTGCCCACCCAGGAGGGCAGAAAGGAACTGCACGTTCGGTCGCTTAGCTCCGCCCCCAATAAACGCAGATCTTCGAAATTTTGTAGGATGGTTTCTAGCTACCGTTCCAAAAAAGTGGTATCCCCGTTTTTCGATATTCGAATTTTAAGGGTGCGAAAACTGATAAAAATCGATTTTCGGGGGCGTTTCACAAAATTTTCTGACATTTTGATGCAACTTCGCGGGGAATAAAGAGAAAGCAACGAAATTCGGAGGAAAGGTCTCGGAGATATTTCCGCTTTGTGAGGGGCGCTAGGAGAGTCCAAAGATTGGCCCCCCGTTTTGTATTTTTGCCGTCTAACTCTAATGCGGAAATGCAGAGAGCATCAAAATTGAGCACGAGGATGTAAAAGATCTATATAAAAAGGGAGCATTCGATTAATTTTGAAAAACGATTATTAGGGGGGCAGAAATCCAAAAAAAATCTCAGAATAGGCCTAATTTTGACGTACGCGTCCGGTCAAAGTACGACTTAGATTTTTGAACCAAGAATAGTTTGCATAATTTGCAAAAAACTAATTTCTGTTTTTTTCATATTTTACTCCTTTGCCCCCTTATGGCCCTCCGTAAAAATATGCGATTTCTCGCATTTTTCCAGTATTTCGCGAGTAAAAATCAGTCTAGGATAATGAAATTTGATACGGTGATGGCAATTGACTAGATCAAATATCTGATTGGTTCATTTTTTAATTATCTGGATCCAATTTTTCGATATTTTATGTTTTCCGGATTTTTTCCGGATTATTTCTTTGGTTTTCATAAATCAACATACAAATTAGCATGTTGAAAGCTTACTTTTTTCCATTGGTCATAAAATATGGGACTTTGTTATTTGATTTAAAATTTATTTAAAGTACCCAGGACTATTTTTCAATTTATTATGAAGTAACCGATATACACGGCGTTGCTTGGACTCTTTTTTGATGAAAATTTGCAATTTCTGAATGTGAATATAGAGAAAAAGTGAACATTATTCTCCACCTTTTCTCTCCGGCCCTGAGTCAAACTCACTCAGCTAAAGCAACACCACCTAAAGATATATCTTTAGGTGGTGTACGCTAAAGGGCCGGTGATTGGAGAGGAGTGAAACAGACTACAATAACAACATTTTTAAATAGTTTGTCTGTCTGTGTGTCTGTTTGAACACGCTAATCTCCAAAACAACTTGACGATTAATCATGGGGTTTTCACAGGTAAGTTGAGCGTAGCTTGCGGCAACATATAGGCTTACGAAAAAAAGATATCTTAATTTAAAGTTTTTGGAGTATGCTCAACTTAGTTCAGTTGTAGAAAAATCAGAAGATGGCGCTTCATTTAAAGGCGCTCATATATAACAATAGCGAAGCATTGCCGGGTCTGCTAGTATAGATATAAAGAAGAAAGTTTGTGGGTTGTGGGTGGCTATGTTTCTTATACAAATCTACAGTTTTATTCCCATCTTGATGAAATTTTGTCACTTCAACTTCAAAACATGAGGAAGGTCACTGTCTACCTTAGATTTCGAAAAAAAAATTATCGATAATAAAGCGATATTCATGGTGATATCAGTGCATATTAAGAAGAAGTATATCATGACCAACAATGCAAGGCAAAGTCTATAAACAAGGCAATATAAACAAGAATATAACTCGTAAAACGATTTTCAAATATGCTGAAAAGAAGAATATAAAAATTTGTTGTTTAATATTACAGTAATATTTTATATACAGCAATCGAAAAGAACGTCATATTCGACTTGTGCTCGTCCCGTTCGAATGACATATTACATGCCTTATATTGCCAATAAAAAATTTTAATGGGGGGGGGGTTGGGCCTCAATAGTCATGTGATTGTTAGACCGATTTCAATCACCAACTAATCAGGTGAGCTCAGGAAGGGTCTCTATCGAAGAGCGAAAGCAGAATTTGAAAAAGATAAAGCATTCTCGAATAATCGTCGGACATACAGACGGCCGCACAAACAGAGCAAAACCAATATGTGCTTTTCAGCTTATAATAAGGTTCAATTGTAACAATGCATAGAATTCCTTTATTCATGTTTTTCTTAGAATTGAGAGTTCTTAGTACGGACAAAAACATAATAAGTATTTATGTGGATCGTAGTAATGAACAGATTTAAAGTACAACACTCTTTAACCACAACTAAAAAATTACATAAAACAAGAAATAAACAAAGGTACTGATAATTTCTTGTAAATCTTTAAAAATGATCAGTAACTAAAGATAATGGAGAGTGGAAAGAGTGGAAAGACGACAGAGGAAGCACTCCTTTAGCTCCGTGCTGTATTGACCAAATGGTAAGCATTTCAATAGAAGAATCGGCGACCGCTAGAATACACAAAGTGATGAATGGCCAAGTTTTTCTTCAAGACATCGAGAGAAGAAAGGGAATTGCAACAACATCAGGTGTACATCTGAAGTAAGATTACGTGACTAAGAAATTATTTAGGGGAGGGTTCTAGAAATTTAGGCGTCGACTACTAAGGTCATTTTGCGCCCTTTACACAAGTTATATCTGTACGCAGCCCGGGACAAACACAAACATCCATGCCCACGGCGGGATTCGAACCCACGGCCAGGCGGACTCGAGAACTAGAAAGCCTACGCCCTAGCCCTCTCGGCCACCTGGCTGGCAAATTATTTAGGCTAGCTGCGGCATACTTGGAGAGGTCCATCTATTGTGAGCATTTAAAATTTTTTTTTTAGAATTTTCATTATTAATTCTAAGCGTTTTCATGTGTTTATTTTTAAGATGCTGCAAAATTTAATAAAAAAAAAGGTCCGAGCCACGCCGGGGTTAACACCTAGCTTATTTGGTAGCACAGTAGATCCAAACATTTCATAAAAATACATTTTAACTATATGTTTTGTGAATGTGAATATTTTGGAAATTGAGAATCTGATAATGCGATGATTCTCAAGGTCAGCTTGGGCTGAGATTTCAACACATTTGAATTGAAGTGACGCACACCGTTGGGAATTTTCTTTCCCTGAGTGATTTTTTCTCGCCCATTTTCTCAAAATCTTTCAAGGAGAAGTGTGTGATTAAAAATTGTTTTTAGACTAATGTGGTGTTGCTCTACAGGGTAGCAATTGGAAATGTTTCTCTATCTTTAATAGTTTTCGAATTAGCAAATGGATGACCTTAAATTTGGAGGTCAGAGTCAAATTTGAGTGCTCTAATGAATTCCCCACTCCATAATACCCATAAACCACACCCACCAGATCTCGCCTACCTGGCAGCTTTGAGATATCTGCCATGTTACCGGGTTTTGCAAAAGTTCTGTTACACCTGCGGATGCATCGATATCGGGTGGGGGGTGGGGGAGCATCCACGGAGCAAGTGCTATTGAAGAGGTGGGCGATACCATAATGTAAACGTATATAGGTGGAATGAATGCGATTCGGGTGCAAAGATATTGCGATGGAACGTAACTGAATCGAGATATCTGCGCTCCTTCGCGTGGGGCACAATATGTCTGACATGGCTAAGCAGCTCAACATCAGCCGGATGACTGTCCACCGAGTCGCAGAGAGGCTGAAGAAAGTGGACGGCTTCAAAGATCGCCCACGTGCAGGCAGACCTCGCGTTATCAATCGTGTGGGTGTCAGAAAAGCCTTCAAACGTGACCCGACTCACAAGATGATACAGTTCGCAAAGAAAAAGAAGATTTCTGTGGCCACGGTGTGCAGAGCCATCAAGGAAGAGAGTGGAAAGTGTTTGAGGCGCTTGGCAAGACGAATGGCATGCGAGAAAACCGTCGGGAGCGCTGTCGTCGTCTTCTCAACAACTTGAAGAGCTATGGCAATCGCATTGTCATCTTTTCTGATGAAAAAACCTTCACGGTCAACCCGGTCGTCAACAAGCAGAACGACGTCGTGGTCAACTTCGGCCAGGACATCTCTGAGGTCCGCTACTTGACTACAACCTAGCATCCGGCTTCAGTGATGATGCTCGGCGTCGTGGCGTCGAATGGCATGAAAATGCCGCCAATCTGGTTCCCGACCGGTTACAGGCTTACCGCGGCCGACTACAAAGACATCTTGACCAAGAACGTTCTGCCCAGGATGAAAAAGGTGACGAGGAATGCGGACTACGTCTTTCAACAGGCCCACAGTACCAAGACCGTTCAAGAGTGGTTGGGGTCGAACATGAACTTCTGGTCGAAGGACTTCTGGCCTCCTCAGTCCTCCGACCTCAACCCTCTTGACTACAGCGGTGTGGGCTTATATTGAGAGCAACGCCTGCATGATCCGTCACAGCAACGTCGACCAGTTGAAAACATCTGTGAACCGCGTGTGGGCCGCCATGAAGAAAGACTATATCCGTAACGTTTAGACCGCGCCTAGAGCGTGTGGTTGCCGCCGATGGCGGTTACATCGATTAATATGCATTGTGTACACGCCAATATCAATTCTGACAATAAAAACCGTGTCTAACTGCATCACACGTTATGTCATTTTTGCGGGGATCCTCACATGTGTAACAGGACTTCTGCAAAACCCGGTATATGATTGTGTAGGGTCCAAACGACGGAGAGAACCAGCGTTCATGCCTCCCCCTCCCCCCTTTGGAGGGGAAGACCGAAGCAAGGGGTTCTTCCTGATATTGCGTTTCCACAAGTTTCCTCATTTCCTCTAGTAACGAAACATGCGTGTACGCACAAGCATTTGCAACGTTCATAACAGGAAATAGCGTAACTCAACTAGTGTGTACTAGCGTTATGTCGCAACAGTGCTTCGATCTTTCCAGTCTTTGCTGTCAATGTCCTAGTGGACTCATACTTATTAATTCTTCCTCACCAAATAGTAGAGGGGTTGTTAGACTACCCTGATCGAAGAAAATCACACTGCCACTCAAAAGTAAATTACTTGATAAATTTGCTAGGGAAATGGATACTCCGGGAGCAACTGTTCGCCGGGAATAAAAGTATCTAGATGCTTATGATAATCATTTTGAACACCTATCGTAATCGGAAAAATGAAAAAGGAGTTACATTCATCCTTTGATGTCCGTTATGAATTTAGTGTTACAACTTTTATAGTTATTTCTTTTGTTAAAGTTTGTATACATTTTTTGAAACGCTCTGTATTTATTACTCCGAGAAAAGTGGTAAGGGAGGCAAAATATAATGGGCGATGTCGCTTCGATGTTAAATGTCACAGTAAAATTTTGTTATAAGAATTTCTGGGGTCAAGAAAATTTATAATGTCCCAGATTTCTTATATCCAAGGCACAGGAAGGCCAATTAGCACTGTTGGGAATTCAGAATTGCCGTGGTGAAACACCTTTTTTTTTCTCCATTTCCAAGTATTTTTCGTATTGCTGCTTTCCGCGTGTCCAAAAGTGTTGTGTAGTATTGGCCAGTAATAGTTTTTCCTTTTTCAAGATAATCAGTTAGGACATTTCTTTCCAAAATTCGGCTCGAATGAGTTTTTGTTCAATTAAAAATTGCTTTATACTAATTTCTGAGTGAAGTTTTAGAAATTTGTCAATTACGAAAAGAAACGACAAAACCTAAAAGAAAAAAAAAGGCAGAAGAGATCTCTGACGATGCAAAAAATTAAATAATACCGGAATTTCTGATCATGCAAAAATTTAAAGAGGTTTTTCTTCACTTATTATTTGTTTATTTGCTGAAATATCATATCCATGGAAAAATTGGTTAAACTTATAACTCCTACGAATATGAAATGAAAAATTCCCCTGAGAAATTACATTCATTATGCATTAATGTATTGAAACTTTTTTTAAAAAAAAATCGGTATTTTATAACTGAAAATTAGAATAGGATTCCTACTTGCAATTTAAGGCTTTTGTATATCTCTCTGCCATGCAAGTTTGCAGACACTTCTTATAAACTGATTCAGCCACACATGGTCTTCTTTTCAGATTCAGGAACTTGTACTGTTATAATGCATAAAAAAACAATGTAAATAACCCATGAAAATGTAAAGAATATAATTCTAAAATAATTTTAGACCATAAGACTATTATCTAAAACAAGCGCAGTAAAAAAATTAATTTTAAAGTAACTAATAATATCACGCCTTTTTCCATGTATCAGGTCGTTGCATATCAAATGTCGGATTGCAGAGGTCATCTTTACAAAAAAAATCTATATTTTTTTTAAAAAATTAAAATACAGGGATGGGCGACATATTGAAATGTTTGTAATAATCTTAAGTTTTGTTTATAAATGTTCAATGTGTCCTCCTCCTGCTGCATGGCACACAACTAGGCGATAATCAAATTCCCCCATATATGCTGAAGAATCTCTGGAGTTACTTCACGAATGGCGGCGATTATTCGAGTTTTTAGCTCCTACAGATTTTCCGGAAAGGGGGTACAAAAACACGGTCTTTTACATATTCCCACAAGAAGAAGTCACAAACAGTGTGGTCTGGGGATCGAGGTGGCCACAAAAAGCTTTGTGTTGTGCATTCGTCATCTTGTAAAAAGTAACTGACGGGACCTCCCTAAGTCTTCCAGATGCACCTTAGCGACCTCTACCGGCATTGAACAAATACTTGACGTTCCTCTCTTTATAATGGTGTGTGGTTCATTGACCTGCGACCAACGGTTGCCGAGCTATTTACGAATGAATGTGATGAACCTTTGTTACACCCTGTACATCGATAATAATCAATAATCAAAATGATGTCAGAGCATACTGATAGGAGATATCTCACCAACAATATGCACGGACAACGATATATTTCTCATGACAAACAATGCAAGGCAAATTTTGTGCAACAATAGGCCGTTCGTGTAGTATCAACAAGAATATAACTCGTAAAACGATTTTCAAATATGCTGAAAAGAAGAATATAAAAATTTGTTGTTTAATATTACAATAATATAATAGGGTATTGTTAATCACATTTCTACCAATAATAAGCCCGAAATTGTCCCTACCGCGAGGCTAACGAGAAAGACAGGCTCCGGCACTGAAAAGTCACCTGACCAAAATAGGTCTATTAACAATGTAACTTTCATTGTTTCCGTCTTGTATTTTAACAATGTGTTTTTTCCTTTGTTGGAAACAATGAAGGTTGGATTGTTAATAGACCTATCTTGGTCAGGTGACTTTTCAGTACCGGAGCCTGTATTTCCAGCACCTCCTAGAAAGAAAGCATGTGCACTGAAAATTCATACATTGTTACATGGTCATAAGAAGTCATAATTTAGGGCTTATTATTGGTAAAAATACGATTAACAATTCCTTTTTATGATGATGTAACAATGTATGAATTTTCAGTGCACAGGCTTTCTTTTTAGGAGGTGTTGGTATTTCTCGTTAGCCTCGTCCCTACCGCGGGGTCAACGATATAACGGGCCCCAGCGTGGAAAAGTCACCTGACCATCTTAGTCCGGCCAACAATCCAACCTTCATTGTTTCCAACAAACGAAAAAATACTTATTATTAAAATCCAAGATAGAAACAAAGGCGATTACATTGTTACTCGGACTAAGATGGTCAGGTGACTTTTCCGCGCTGGGGCAACACCACCTAAAGAGAACGCCTGAGCGCGGAAACGTCATACATTGTTACATCATGATACGAAGTCATAATTTAGAGCTTATTATTGGTAGAAATGCGATTAAAGATGACTTTTTATGATGATGTAACAATTCGTATAAACGAAAAAGCCTTAATAAAGTATATAGTCACTTTGGAAAATCGAAAAGAATTCTTTTAAATGCTGCACTGAAATTTTGTGTCCAATTTGGCTCACCCAGGAAAATTCGACAATGCATCCTTAACATTTTTAACAACACCAACCGATTGTTGACGCAAACACGATAGGCTGATTGTTCGCACATACAAGCAAACAAATATAAACAAGCCTATTTCATATGTATAGATATATAAATTACTAGAAATCGAATTGCAAATATTCTTTTTTATTGGATTAAGTATCTTTCAACTTAGGGATAAATCCAAGTTTTATCAAAATCAGTTCAGTAGTTTTCAAGATATGGACTGATATAGCTAGGCGACAGTGAAAGTTTCATTAAAGTCGGTTACTTTATACTCTGTTTAATCTTGTTTTTTGAAGTCGGTTAATAAATAGATATAAAGATAATTTCTAGGTTTTTAAGAGACATATCTCCAGTTTTAGATTTTTTCCATCATTGTGGTGTGTGTTAATTTTTAACTTTATAACTTACTTATAAGTTGCCTTTTAAAACCGGACTTAGATTGCCTTTTATATGTATAAATACAGAGAGAAAAAGGACTGAATCAACAGCAGGTGCCTGAAACGACTAGGCCCTATACATCAAAACAGAAAAATAGACCATAACATAAACATTCAATTATTTTTTTTACAATTAAAAGTACACGTATCAAAATCAAAGCAATTAAACATCTCATTATATAAGTCAGAAATTTAAAACAAAAACCACAACTATTTATATAGAAACTCTTTCTTTCTCTACACATTCTACTGTAGTCAATCAGTAATTTAACTAGAACATTAGGGGCAATAATAACTAATGATAATAAGATTAAACAGAGTATAAAAAACCGACTTCAATGAAACTTCCACCATCGCCTAGCTATATCAGTCCATATCTTGAAAACTACTGAACCGATTTTGATGAAACTTGGATTGATTGATTGATTGATTGATACATACATACATACATACATACATACATACATACATACATACAGTAATGTGCCAAAAAAAACAGCAAATGGTATAACTAGAAAAGTTTCAAAATGCAATTTGATTTCCGTACACAATTTCGTTTCACGGTAATGTCTTAAACTGTCAATTACTGGTGCATCTATCCTACTATATATAGAGCTAAAGATAATTAATTTCTACGTTTTTAAGAGACTTGTCTCCAGTTTTAGATTTTTTTTCATCATTGTGATAGTTATATTAATTAAGTTGAATAGTACTCCTTTAATTAAAATGTGATAAAATTAAAATAAATAATAACAAAAAAACAATAAAAAAAGTCACCCGAGTAAAAGTTTAAGTACGAAATATAAAGAAATACAGAACTTGTGAAGAAGCTTAGATGAAACACAGAAGAAACACAGAAGAGACGAAGAATCGAAGATCAGATGAAACACAGAAGAAACATAGAAGAGACGAAGATCCAGCGAAGAAACGTTACAGAAACACAATGGTTTAAGGTAATGGATGATTCCCGACTTTTCGAGTCGGGCCTGCTCTGCCGATTGAGTTGCTTAGTGGCTTCAATGAAGTCCTATTTGGATATCTTGTAACAGCAATGCGGTTCATTTCTGCGGTAGCTCAGTTGGTAAGAGCGGTGCCTTCGATAGGCATGGTCCCTGGTTCGAATCCAGGTCGCGGAATTTTTCCTTCCCTTTTCAATTTGTTATTTCGATATGTTTGAAGATTTTTCTTCAGTTGATTCATTATCTTGTTTGAGATAATCATCTACTGTTGAAACGAACGATTAGTTACTAGCACGGTCTATAGATATTCATGGTCATCGAGCTTCGGCCATTTTCCATTGTTTCGAGAAGCTAAAGAAAACAGATCGCGCCAGGTGCCGCATAGATCGAATCAGGGCCGACCGTGACCTGCGATAGAGGTTTTTCATTGAAAATGAAAATAAACTTTTTGTCTGTCGATAGGGCAGCGCCACTTTTCAATAGAGTTCCCGCCCTATTGGGAGCTAGAAACTTTAGCTTCATTTTAACAATGGAGTTCGATGACCATGAATATCTATAGACCGTGGTTACTAGCAATTAGCTTTGACAACAATATGTCTAACAAAATTCAGATATTGATAATCTTAAGCCTAACAGCAATTTACTCTTAACAGCAATTAGCTATAAATAAGGTTTGGTTTGGTTGGTATTAACCTCTCTTTCAACCTCTATGGTCACTTCAGGACGGCGTCATAGGGGCCGTAAATTTTGCCTCACAAGGGTTCTTTAACGTACACCCGGCAAGCGACTACACGGGATCAACGGCTTTACTTCCCTTCCAAAAAATCCTCGGTGGCTCAGTGGTTGTGTGATCGCCTCCGAAAAACCCTCGTCGTCCTCAGCCGGTATCGAACCCGCGTACTCGGGCATCAGAGACGATCACGCAAACACTGAGCCACCGAGGCCGATTAGCTATAGATAATAATTGCTATGGACATTAAGAGTTGTTAGCTCTCGTATATTATATGCCATATCTTAGCAGTAAAAATTCCCAATGGTACTGTAATGGTACCATTATAACACGTAGTACTAAACCAATTTTGTCCATCTTTAATTGCTCATTATATTCATTTCAAGACACGTCGTTGTTTGATATATTACATGCTATATCTTAGCATTGAATTCATACAACTAAACCAATTCCGAGTAGACTAAAAATGTATATGGTATGATTAGTAAAAGTACTACAAACAATAGCGAGTATCATTAACTGCTCTTTATATTCATTCATAACACGTCGTTACGAGTTGTTTGATATATTACATGCCATTTGTTAGCATTGAAAAATTTTAAGGGGGTATCCTTATGGGGCCATTAGAGCACGTGCTAATGTACCTCATCCGGCTATCTAACATTCGAACGTGCTCTGTCCCATATTTATCGATTGGTGAAAGCAGAACATGAAAAAGTTAATTCGTTTTTAAATTATGATTTTTGCCTTGGGCAATCGGCACCATTCTTCTATCACTGCATCCTCCACGTGCACCATCCCAAAATGTATAGAGCACGCGCAGAGCCGAAAACGTAGCACGCGTTTTCCCCTCTGTGAAAATGATTTGTCTCTTCCAATAATATATACGCACACTGTCTCCCAGAGACAATAGAAAGTAACGATTCTCTGCTGTGTCCATTGCATCGCAATGCATTGTTGGAATTGTGTCTACGGACATCTGGACAAACGAACACATAAGCACTTTTCTACGAAAATATGCTAAAAACGAAATGGTAATAAACATAAACGTTAGAGAAAATATAGCAGGCTCAACTAATCAAATTGTTATATACAGGGTAATTTTGAACTTGGTGTACAAACTTCACAGAATGATAATGATAACATACTGAACATTTTTACCAAAGAATGGATGGTCCAAATTTCACCGTTAAATCGCTACAGGAAAAAAAGTTATCTACAATTAGTTAACAATTTTATTGACAATTGATTACAGCAACTGCTCAAAGGAGCTACCATGAACAGTAACATATGCTTGACATCGTCGAGATATTGTTTGGCGAAGTTTCAAAAATGCCTGGCATGTCATGTACATGCCCAGCTGCAACTGCAATTCTGGCAATTCTCATTTGAGTTAACAAAAGTCTCAAACTTGACTCTTGTGTCCCCAGAAAAAGTTAACCAGAAATGGCAAATCAGGAGACCTAGGTGGCCAATGTCTTCTTCCAAATTAAGTGTTCGAACATGTCTGCCTCGTCCTGTTTCATGCCCATTAACACGGAATGTTCCACTTTCACGAAGCTGACGGTGTACACGTTGAAATGTTCTAAATGTTTGGTAACCGCTGATTGGAGTGCCGTTCTTGGTATAAGCTACGAGCAAATATGGCATTCCCATCGGCTACTCCATGCACAAAATGTATTTGTCTGCAAAGTTTTCATTGATGTATACTGCCATCAAGTACAAGAGTTTCCAGGAGCTACTCCAAAGGTTCAAGGAGTCAACGGTTAACTAAAAACACACATGAAATTATCAAGGTCGAATTTACTTGCTGCTTGCATGCATAATTCAACTGGTAATGGGTTGAGTATTTCCAACATTTTTCCCTGTAGCAATTAAATGGTGAGCTTTGGACCATGATTAGAAATAATGTCCCTTCATTCCGGGAAAGAGGTAAAAGTCACATGGGACCATGTCAGATGAGTAGGAGCTTGTGGAAATACAGTTACCCCATGTTTGCCAGATACGAGGGAAAATCAAAAAGTAACATTATCTTTTTTACGAAAACATTGCAGTAGGTGATGGGAAAAATGGGTATACTTTTTGAACTTGTTACCTTTCCCTAACGTTTAAAAGCACCGTGAAGATGCTGACACCTAGTGGAGGCATGCAATCGCACTCGACAAACTGTTTTATAGAGCTCAGTGGTCCACGCTGAAAGAACAACGAGCTGTAATTCGTTTCTTTCATGCGAAAGATCGTCCACCCAAGGAAATTCCCAGTGAAATGCAGAAAGTGTACAGTAACGACTGCATGGCCTACGCAAATGTGTGAGCATGGTGCAAAAAGTTTACGAGGGAAGAACGACTCTCGTTGATGAAGTCCGCCCCGGCGAGTGTCGTTGAAAGAATTGGCTGCGGAGTGCATTCAAAAGGTTGTACCACGATCGGACAAATGCCTTAATCGCAATGGCTCATATGTAGAGAAATAATCAGAACATTGATATGTACTTTGTATATTTTGTTTTTTCATGTCTGCTCCTGCACTTTCTTAAAAAATAAATAACGTTACTTTTTGATTTACCCTCGTACTTCTGCGCAAGAAACGACAGATGAGCCGGCGCGTTATCATGGGGAAGCATCCGTGATTTGTTGCTCCAAGGATGTGGACGTTTGGCGGCGGATGGCGTCACGGTATAAATTCGTAGTGGACTATTCCTTTGCAATAAAAAAAAACCCCACAAGCATGACCTTTCCTTTCCTTCTCTGCTCCGGGGACGAGCTTGTTTTCCATACGGATGATTGTCTTTTTGTTTGAGACTCGTAAAGAAAGCACCACTTTTCATCGCCCGTGATGTTTCGTCCTAACAGACTGGGATCTTTATCCCCTGCGACTTCGGGACGCAACTGTAACTGTTATTCCGTTAGATTTTTGAGTACCATGTGCTGACAAACGTGATGCATGTTAAGGTCTGCGGACAAAATCGCCTGGTAACTACCAACAGAAAATCCTGCATGAGTAACAAGTTCGTTTGACAGTCTGGCGTCGATCATCTCGCACTAGTTCTGCAATGTCAGCGATTGTTTCTGCAATTATGGCCGTCTAGGATCTACCGGACCTTGGATCATCCTCAGTTTCTCGTCGTCCTTCCTTAAACCGACAACGCCAAATATAAACTCGAGTTCCTCTCATTGTTGCATCCCCATTGGCCTCTCGAAGTAATGCCATAGTTTCCGAAAACGTTTTCTTCATTTATCATAGAATTTGACGTTTGCACGCTGCTCAAATTGCGACATGTTTGACTACTAAAAGTATGGAACAAGTGAATGCGACGCCCATATTTGTATTTGAAGATGTGCAGGGGCTAGTGATTTATTTCAACCTGACATTTTGAACCTACCTCGTAGAATTTGTCCACCGACAAGTTGAAATTACAGAATCTGTGAAAAAAAATTAATCTAATATGATAGTACAATTTGTATGTACAGTATTTAATGGTACGTAATGTTTACCTACGTTTTTCATGGTATACAGGGTGAGTCTCTGTTTATCGCAAACTGTTTTCGTGGTTCGGTGATGTTTTTTTTTTTTTTAAATATATCATTTTAGTTAAAAATATTTAAAGGCTATTTAATATTATAATGGCTATACAGGGTGATTCAGAATTCATTGTACAAACTTCTAGGGGAGGTAATATGGGTCATTCTAAGCAAAAAAGTTCATATGAACGTGGGTCCGAATTTGAACGATAACTGAGATATGAACAGAAATAAAAATGCCGCCACCAAGATCAACATCTTTATAACTCAGCTTTGATGATGATGAAATTTAAGGGAATAAAAGGGTATATAAAGCTGTGTATACAGTTAAAATTTGATCGAATTCCAACGAGTAGTTTCCGAGTTACACGATCAACATCGTAACACGCGCTGGTTAGTACTCACATGTGAACACTGTTACGATATTGAATGCTTTTTGCCTTAGAATTACCCATATTACCTCCCCTAGAAGTTTGTACAATGAATTCTGAATCACCCTGTCTAATATTTAATGCGATATAATATACAGGGTGAATACAAAAGTCTGAACCCCCCTTTTACTTTTTGAACCGAAGCAGATATGTCAATTTTGATGAATCCAATGAATAGGAAGTTGTGAGTGGCCTATCCCATGGTGCACTTTTCATCATCCCAAATATGCAAATTAGGACACATTCAAAATTTATCTCAAAAACCGTAAGGGATAGAGAAAAAAACCCAATTGCAAACTTGTTCAGCATAAAAAAACAAACAAAACAAAAAAAATCATCCAAATCGGACCAACCAATCACCCACAATCACATGGTGAACTGTTCGTAGCTTACAAACAGTCACACGGCACAAGGAAAACTGAATGTTGATATTTCCACCATGTAAAGCATGCAAATCAAAAAATTAACATAAATTACCATACTCACATTCACTTTCATGCGGAAAAGCAAATAAAAGGCATGTTTCAGCACACACAAGACAGAACAATTCCAGGATGGCAAGCTACACTATTCCGGAAATGGTCAACATGATTTTCTGCTTCGGATTGTGATTGTGGGTGGTCCGATTTGGATATTTTTTTTTGTTTTGTTTGTTCTGCTTCCTATTCATTGGATTCAACAAAATTGATATATCTGCTTCGGTTCAAAAAATAAAAGGGAGGGGGGTTCAGACTTTTGTATTCACCCTGTATAATCCTTCTGCTTTACCTGTTTTATTCCTACATAAGCTATAGCTGTATTACCAGCAATCATATTAAACATAAATCTTGCAAATGGTGGAAAGCCCCTGGTTTGAATAGATCCCTGAAAATAGATATCAAAAAATCTTAATTTCACAAGAATAAAGAGTTCTAATTGGAATGTAAAATTAATAGGCTCCATAATTTTAGTAAGAATTTAGTACTTTTATAGTTATTAATAAAACGCTCCCATTTCCTCAAAGGCTCAATAATAAATTTGTATTAAAAAAATCTGTTGTGGGCACAACGAGACTCCCTTGTACGAAACTTTAATGAATGCTTTTTTGAGATATGTTTCTCATTATTCTTCTTGAGACACGTATTTCTGTCTCTCTCTTTGTTGTCTAAAAACTCCAATTGTTGAAACAAACTTTGACAGCCTTTTTTGTATTTCAAATACAGTTCTTCAAAAAAATTATTCAAGCTCTGACGTCGAACAGTCAAACTCTGACGTCACAAACTGCTCCACGCAAACAAAACTCCATAGACATGAAAGGAAATCTATTGTGGACACCACAAATATACATGTTGGGCCCA
>JAHWFO010075509.1:0-13151 GCA_023313115.1 Rhysida immarginata | reverse complement strand
AATATCCGCTTCTATCTCGTCATTAGGATTTGTTTGATATATTACTTAATACACTACTGTTTATAAAAATCGCAACACCCTGATGGAATAGCCCAATCTGCATTAAATTTGGAGCATTTGCATATCATGGGTAAGAAAAGAAACCATTAGATTTTCAGGTCAATACAATGCGTTTTATTGTCACATTAGTATCGGGTGAAACCACCGTGGGATGCAATTACAGCCTCTAAACGTCGTGGTATTGAGTCAAACAAGCTCTGAATGTCCTGCCATGCTCTGTCTACACGGGTATACAGTTCATCCACAGTTGCTGCTGCAGGAGTCTGAAGAGCCAATCGATGAGCAACCCTGTCCCACACATGTTCGATTGGGTACATGTCTGGTGAACGAGCAGGCCAGGGGAACAAGGGCGTCTGATGTGCTTGGAAAAAGGCGAGGACATTTCTGGCCACATGCGGTCGGGCATTGTCCTGTTGGAATACAGCGCCTGGAAGGTTCTGCAGGAAGGGGATGACCTCGGGTTGCACAACTTCCCTGATGTACCGGTCACTGTTCAGATTGCCATGGATTCTGATCAGACGGGACCGGCCATGGTAACTGATTGCACCCCACACCATCACCCCTGGCGTTTGTCCTGAATGACGCTGCAGGATGCATTCTGAAAGGTCGCGCTCGCCACGATGTCTTCTGACTCGTATCCTGCCGTCATGGTGCTGCAAGTTAAACCTTGACTCATCCGAAAACACAACTTGTTGCCATTCAGCTTGCCACTGTTGGTGTTGATGGGCCCATTGCAACCTGAGGCGCCGGTGGTTTTGAGTCAAAGGAATCCGCAACAATGGTACTCGTGCCATCAATCCTCTGGAAATCAAACGGCGTCGTACAGTGCTAGCAGACATTGTCCTGCCTACTGTAGCACCCCACTGTTGTGCTAACACTGTGGAAGTGGCTGTACGATCTGCTACACACATGCGATAGAGGTGTCTGTCATCTCGCGGTGTCGTCGTGCTGGGTCTTCCTGAGCCTGGTCTTCGGTGTGCCCTGTTCTCTTCGCTCCACTGCCTCCATGCACGCATAATTGTCGTTGCATTACGTCCTACACGAGCAGCAATGTCACGATACGACCATCCCGCTTCACGCAGACCAATTATGCGTCCTCTTTCAAAGTCTGTCAGCTGTTGATATAGTACCCTTCGTCGTCATCGAGGCATGGTGTTCTTTCAAGCAATTACTCTGAAAATCTAATCATTTATACTCTGACCCATTGTATGCAAATATTGCAAATTGCATATGGATTAGACCATTCCATCAGGGTGTTGCGATTTTTAGAAACAGTAGTGTATATCTTCCCATTGAAAATTGCTTGGCGGGAAAATAGAGGTACCATTTGTCTACGTGCCAATGAACCAATATAGATAATATTTGAGATAGGTTCGTGATATATTCATTTATGACACATCATTCCAAATCATTTGATATATTACATGCTATATTTTAGCATTGAAAGTTCCAATGAAACATAATGGTTCAACTAAACCATGTTCCTTGAAACCAATTTCGAATATCATTAATTTTACGTTATATTCATTCATGACACATCATTCCAAGACGTTTGATATATTACATGCCATATTTTAGCATTGAAAGTTCCAATGAGCCATAATGGTTCCATTAAACCAGGTTTCTTGGAACCAATTTCTACTATCATTAATTTTACGTTATATTAATTCATGACATCATTCCAAGCCGTTTGATATATTACATGCCATACTGAAATATTAGAGCACGTGTCATTGTTTCGATTTCAACCATTTTCAAAATGGTTCATTCCCGGAACCTTATTTTTTAATTGGCGAAAATAGTTATTTATATCCGCTTCTATCTCGTCATTACGATTTGTTTGATATATTACTTAATATATCTCTCCATTGAAAATTGCTAGTGGGGTCGTAAAAGTACCATTTGTGCACGTGCTATTGAACAGATTTAAATAATATTTGTTACTGATTCGTGCCATGTACAATGTTCATCGACTGACGAAAATAATAATGAATATTCGCATCTATCTCGTCATTACGATTTGTTTGTTATATTACTCAATATATCTTCCCATTGAAATTGCTAGGCGGGAAAATAGAGGTACCATTTGTGCACGTGCCAATTAACCGATTTAGATAACATTTGTAACTGGTTTGTGCCATGAACCTTATTCATCGACTAACGAAAACAAATTTTGAAAATCTTTCATAGTCTCGGAGGAGTTTGAGTTACAGACAGACAGACACGTTTCCCCATACTGATAGCATAAAGCACCTTTCGATACTTAATAAACCATTAAGGAATGACATAACCAAGTACCGAAAGGTTAAACTAAACCATTCGCGGAACCATATTTTAAACTGCCCTATGCTAATATTGTAAGTTCCTAATGAACCTTGATGATCCATTAACCACGTACTTTGGAACCAATTTGGATTATTATTAATTTTACGTTATATTCATTCATGACACATCATTCCAAGTCGTTTGATATATTACATGCCATATTTTAGCATTGAAAGTTCCAATGAACCATCATGGTTCCACAGACAGACGGACAGACACGTTTCCCCACACTGATAGCATAAAGCACCTTTCGGTACTTAATAACGGGTGCGTACTCCAAGCTCACGTCAACCTTAAATGATAAAGAAAAATTAATATTGTATTCATTTATAACTCGTCATTCGAACCGATTGATACATGACATGACTTTTATGTTGGTATCCTTGATGTTAGTGCCCGTGCTTGAAAGGGTTATTTTTTCAGACTAGCATTTCTGAAATTGAAAAGAATGTCATATTCCTTTTGTGGTCGTGATTCCCGATCGAATGACGTATTATGTGCCTTATATTACCAATAAAAACTTTTAATAGGAGTGTTTGGGTCCCCATAGTCACGTGACTGTTTTCAATGACAAACTAATCAGGTGAGCTCAGAAAGGGTCTCTATCGAATAGCACAAACAGAATTTGAAAAGGCTAAAGCATTCTTGAGAAATCGTCGGGCATACGGACGGACAGACACACAAACAGAGCGAAACCAATTGGAATGATGATAAAGGTCAATCTCCAATTTATTTTTAAAATTCAAGATATTTACAAAATATTTAAAAAGACTTCTGACATCGTCTTCATCTGTTCTGCAAGAACTATAAAACGAGCTGGAAAAGAGAACAGCTTATGCTTGTTTCAGTTAGCTGTTCGAGGTCCAAATTAATTTAACGAGGATCAAAGATAACAAGTAATGTTTTGACAACGTAACATAATAGCAATTATTACACTGAGATTGCGCAGACTGTTCATCCAAATGATGCACTGTTTTGTTGCGCCTTTTGCCGAAAGTCAACGATAATTTTCAAAGATTAGATGGTTGATGACAATACAGTTATCAAAAGTCTTTAAGTGGTTCAGTTCCATTTTAATGTACAAGGTCAGGGTTATCCCCGATTCCGAGAGTTTTCCCGTAATGTTAACTGGCAATTCTTTAAGGTGTCAGGGGATAACTTAATCCCTGAAGTTGCAATTGTATCTTTATCAACCTCTTTTCTCCCTTGTTGTAAGTTTGCAAGCAAGCAGACAGTTGATTGATGAGGAAATTCGTCCTGAGTTCGTCCATGGCTTTCCTACCAAAGTCTGTGTTGGTACAGGAGTCGGGGACACCAGTGAGAGCTTCATCGAAGCAGAAGGGTTCCGAGGTGTAATCATCCGCTAAATTTCTACAGTTGGAAAGAATAGAAATACAAAGAATCAAAACAACTGCATTAGATAAGTAAACTTATAGCTAAAACAATTGCATAAAGAAAAGTAAGCGAATAAATTAATTTTTTTTTGTTAAATCAATACGGAGGGTTGATTCAGATAAAATGAGACGACTTTGCAGTACGATCGGTTGTGTTTGATGTGAGAACCACGTTGTTGGACTATCGCCCGGCACCGTAATTTCCACTGAAGTAGTCTGAGTTTGAGGGAATCCATGGGAAGTTCGTTCCACACCTGCTGACACACTTTCCATAGCCCATCAACGTTTCTTGGTCGGCGACTTCCGAGCCGTCGTTTCAGGAGAACAAAACCACAGAAATCCATTGGTGATGCGTCAGGAGATTTTACAGGCACACGAGAGAAGGGAATAACTCGTATGCCCGTCTCCTGTTCCATCTTCCTGTAGTAAGCCACAGATGACTTGGCAGTGTGGCTTGATGCCTTGTCCATGTGGATCCAAACTTTTGCGCTTTATGACGTCGCTCCAGCCCAAGATTGTCATGAATTATTCTGGAGACTGTTGCCTGTGAAATACCTTTCCTTTGGGCTAGACTTCTCTGTGTGGGGGGGATTTTTTTTCAGCACTTCAGACCGGATTTCTCGCACCACCTGAGCTGGGCGTGTTGGCTGGGGCTTGTTTCTGGTCTGCTTCTCTGCTCGTCCACGTTCATTAGATGGTCGCAATTTGTTCTTTTTGATTATTCGACCCACAGTAGCTTTGGATACCACAATACCATTTCGTTTGCATAATTCCACAATGCACGAAAGACTGAAGTTAGCGTCGGAAAGGCCAAACATATACCCTTCCCAAAAAGCTGTGATTTTGGAAGCCATGTTTCAGCACGAAATGTCCCAAACAACAGCAACAAGTGTATACAAAGCTAATCCCCATGAATAGTGGACGAGTCATGCAAATCACATTCCGTCAAGGTCATACGCGGCGTTTAAAGTCGTCTCATTTTATCTGAATCAACCCTCCGTAAATGAAACTCATTCTGTTACATGAGCAAAGATAATTAAGTAGCGGAAGTATGGAGACGCTTATTTCTTTTGCCATGTCTGTCTCCTTCTTACAGAGTGGAGCAGGAAAAATTAGACAATTAATAAGAATGACAGAGCCAAGTACCGAAAGGTCAGACTAGTCGCCGTCATATAAACCATTTGAAACATATTTCCAAAATTTTTGAATCCTTTTTGAAAACCTTAAAACAGGTTCTACTGAATCAAATTCGACCGTATTAACTACTTTTATATATTCGTTCATAACATGTCGTTACAAGTTGTTGGATATATTACATCACATATCTTGGCATTGGAAATTTCAAATAGTACCATACAAGTTTCATTAGCACAGGTACCACTGAATCTAATTCCACCATCATCGAACTTATTAATTATTCTTATATATTCATTCATGACATGTCGTTACAAGTTTTTTGTTATATTACAAGCTGTATCATACCATTATGATACCATTGAAAATTTTCATTGCTGTCATTAGAAGAGGTACCACTGAATGAAATTCGTCCATCTTCGTACTTACTAACTATTTTTATATATTCGTTCATGACCTGTCGTTACAAGCCATTTGATATATTAATTCCATATCTTAGCATTGAAAATTTCCAGTGGTACCATACTGGTATCATTAGCATAGGTATCACTGAATCAAATTCGACCATCATCGAAATGAATTTATCGATTGTCAAAAAATACTTAACTTTATACAGTATTTGCTCATAGCTAGTCGTTACGAGTTGTTTGGTGTATTACTTGCCATATCTTCGCCTTAAAAATTTTAAGGGATGTCATAATGGTGCCATTAGAGCACGTGACATCGTTTCGGCTTCGACCATGTTCGTTCGTTGAACCATATTTACCGATTGGTGGAATCAATACTTACTAACGTTAGATTCCCTCATAGCTTGTCGTTAAGAGTTGTTTGATGTATTACTATTTGATGAATCTTAGCATTGAAAATCTGTAAGGGCTAGCCTACTAGAATCAATTTCGTGTTAGAGCACGTGCTAATGTACCAATTTCGACCACCTTCGAAATGATTCGTGCGATGAACCATATTTATCGACTGGTGAAAAAGGATTAAGAAAATTTTTCAAAGAAAGTTCAAAGCTTGCCTTGATGACATCCTTCCTTGACGAAATTCTGGATCTACATCATGGTTCTGGCTTTTAGTTTGGCCTCCGTGAGAAACTGAAAACGCTCTGAAGATTTCGACAATCGACAATCGAACAGTGAAGTGAAAAGAAAAACGCGAGTGGTCCAGGAGCCAAGCTCACTTTGTATGCTCGCCCAAAGAGTGAACCAGAAGAGGTACACTGAACTGGGTGAGAAGCCTGATGAACCTCTTAAGTCCTCCAGAGAAGAAGTCCCCAGAAGGGACGAGAGTCAGATTGTAAATTGACGAATAGAGTCCCAAAAATTAGCAGGATCTAAAAGATCCAATAGTTGGGGAAGGCGGCCTTGTTAACGTCATCAAAGCAGACATCCAGGATATGGCGCGGTCTTCGAAACCTGAGGGGATTCTTTACAACGAGTGAATGGTCCAGAATACCAGAAACCAGGGTGTTTTCATGATTCTCCATCTTGGGCTAAGGTCAAAAACCCTCACCGGTGAGAGAATGATGACGTAATTTCTCACTGGGCTAACCATCTTTTTCTCGGTGAGGACGATGAGACTAACCGGTTAGGCATAGCAGCCCTAACTGGGGTTTCTGACCGCGTTAAAATGACGTCACAGTTTTCTCACTGGGATTTCTGACCGACCAAGCGCTAACTCTTCTCACTGGTGAGAGTTTTTGACCTTAGCCTTAGGTAGCATGTCCTTCATAAGTGTCTGGACAAAGGTGCCTATGTGCGTCATCCCCAAATCGTCATAGATAGAGTGGTTGTTGGGAACTCTTCTGTCAAGTTGGGCAATGGATCGGAGAGCAACATTTTGGAAGGTCTGAAGATCCTTCCACCTAGATTTGCAAATAGAAGCCCAAGCAGGCATTCCATGAAGCAAAATAGTACGAATCACAACCTTGTATATCAAGAGTTTGTTATCTACACCAAGAGCGCTGTTTCGCCCCAGAAGTGCAATCAAACTGAACTTCGCTTTCTTTGCCTTGTTTGAGCGCGTATTGGACTTGGTCGTTCCAGTTTAGTTTGGAGTCGATCATGACACCAAGATATTTATAGCTTTTTACCCACTCAAGTTTCTTGCCAAATAAGAAGAGGGGCTTTGGAGGGTTTTTGCATTTACGAGTGATAAACATGACTTTGCACTTTTTGACATTCAGCTTTAATCGCCACTTAGTGAACCAGCTCTCGCACTGATGTAAAGCTTTTTGTAGTAGAATGATGACGTGTGCTGGGTTTCGTGCCCAGGTCAGGATGGAACCGTCGTCAGCAAACATGTAAAGATTACACTTTGCAAACTTGGGGAAATCATAGATAAAGAAGTTGAATAAGGCTGGCCCCAAGACAGAGCCTTGGGGTACACCAGCATTTACATCGCAGGGTTCAGACAAGGAGTCCCCAAACTTAACACGAAAAGTCCTCTTTGACAGGAAGGAGCGAACCAGAGCAATTAGATCGTCAGGGAACCCGTAGGTAATCATTTTGTAAATGAGCCCATCATGCCAGGCTTGGTCAAAGGCCTTTTGGACATCGAGGAAAACGAGACCACCAAACATAGAGAGGTTGAGAGGACCGTTTAAATCAGCAACGAGCCTCCATAACTGAAGCTGACAAGAGTGACCTGGACGGAAGCCAAATTGCTCACTACGAATGAGGTTGTTTGCCTCGCAGTACTCGTTGAACTTCTTGAGTATAGTGCGCTCAAAGACCTTGGAAAGCATGGGCAGCAAGCTAATGGGCCTATAACTTGTGGGAAGAGCAGGATCCAGTCCAGGTTTAGGAATGGCATGGATGAAAAAAACCAGGATGGAAAACTCCTATGCGTCGCATGTCAGGAAAATTTCAGTGGCGCCCTCGGACGGCGTGCACGTTGAAACTAAATGTAAATAATGCCGTCGTCTGGTACGCAATACTGCTCGGCATTTAATTGCTCAAATTCCCGGAAAAATAATCCAAACCTATCGTTTATTCGATTCCCCAAAGATGTACAAAGGTGAATACTGTAGTTATTAGGCAGGCATAAGTTTTTCGTTTCGTTTCAAAATCGAAAAAAAATAATAATAATGATTCTGCTCATTTGACAACTCATAAACGTTGATCGTATTGCAATGCCTACTTTATTAATAAATTCGATGTTCTAAATGGATTCAAAACTCTCGGAGAGAGGATTTACGAGGTCGTGAAGGGGAATTAAACAGTAAAGGCTACGTAATATGTGCCAAGCATTTTGAAAGTTCACAATTTATGAATAGTGAAAAAAGGTAAACATAAGGCTAAGGCATCATTTGGTGAATGCTGTATATAGTGATCAATAAATTTGTGATAATATCAAACAAATTTGCATGCCTTGATTTTTTTTTAATCTTTCAATCAAATCCCAGTTATCAATCAACTCATTTTATTATGTTAATGAAGTAATCAGACGTACTTTGCAAACACTGCAATAACAGAGTAATCTTGATTCATCTTAAGCATCTACATTCTAGCATTTTTGAAAACACTGACCTGCAAATTTTAAAAAAAGTAAATTGTCCACATAAGACAATTAAAATGTCTCAAAATGTCTTAAAATGTTTTCCGTTTCAAAAATATTTCAAATTAAACATGTTAATTTAAAATTAGTTTCTATACGGTAATGCTTGTTCTTGAGATGATTACCCTGTATATGGTTTTTTTCATCCATGCAATAGGGCAAGAATGACAACTTTTATTTTTTGTAAATTCTGTGATAAAATAATTTTGATTTTATTATGAAAATTGTTTCCTTTTTTGACATATTTAAACTTACTTCCAAGCTAAAATGGATTAAAAAGTTCTTGTTAATCAAATACTAAAAAAATTCTTCTTAAAAACTTAATTCCTATACAATCTCTATAGGAGCGACTGCTAGAAAACGTGCAAGACACCAGATGGCGCCAAAAAATCGAAGTTGACCGCGTAAAGATAGGGAGTTTTCCATCCTGGTTTTTTTCATCCATGGGAATGGTGATGATGACTGAGTCCTTCCAGGCACTAGGGAAATGGACGCTAAGGCAGCAGTCTTTCATGACCTTGGTGATGATGCAGATAACACTGGGAGGCAAATTCTTGAGAGCACTGTTGGTAATGGTGTCGATGCCGGCTGCCTTTTTGCTTTTCAGGCGCTAAATGATGTCCAATATCTCAGAGGTGCCAATGACATCGAGAGAGCCAAGAGCGCGCTGTGTGTGACCATACCTATCGCACACGTCTTTGACCTCACGAGTAATATTGACCAGATCATCCTCTTTGGGAGTAGAGAATTGGCTCTTCAGTGAATCGGCGATAATTTGTGCTTTGTCCTGGTCATTGCTAACGAAATCACCACCCTCTGTAAGCAAAGGAGGGAGAACAATAGTCCTGTTGCTTTTAAGGGCCCTGACCATACTCCAGAGAGAATTATCCTGAACGGACAGACTTTTAACTTTGTCGTTCCATCTTTGATTCCTTAAATCCTTAATCTGCTCACTTACCTTGCGGGATAGCCTGTTGTACTTCGTCTTGAAGTGGAGAAACCTGGTACGCTGCCAAATTCTTCTGAAGGTGTTTTTTTCTTGGATGAGTTGCCTGATGGAGGGAGGAAGTTCCAGATGATCTGGCCACTTGCAATTCACTGGAGTAGCACTTGCATTTGTAGCCATCTTGAAACTGAAGATTTCCTCCCGAACTTCACCTTATATCTGAAAATCGGCTGCTCACCCACTGGTTAGCTTGGCTTGAATCTTTGCATAACCAATGAACGTACAACACTATTTTCAACGAGCACTTTCAATAAAGAACGTCCCTTATTGGCTTGATCGCTTTTAAGTTTTTTGTTTGCGAGATTACAATCCAAGCTTCCTGTCGTCTGCGTTAAATCCTTTAAATGCCTGCTGAAGTTATTAGTCCATATTTTCTCACAAGATCAGTCACATGACTGTGTGGGGCCTTAGTTTTCAGAAATTTGACAAAACAAGATTGGAGGAAGTGTAAAAGAGAAAGTAATATTTGTCGCTCTATTTAATGGTCTGTGGCGCAGTGGGAAACGCTGTCCAGAGACAGAATACTTAAAATATATAAAAAAATATAAATAAGAACAAAGACTGACCTTGCCAATCTGTGGATGCTTTGGTGAGAAGGAGGAAGAGACGGATTCCATTATTTCCACAACGAGCTTATTTGACAAATAAATATGTCAAATAAACTCGTGAAAATAGTGGAATCTGTCTCTTCCTCCTTCTCCCTGTCCAGAGAGCATAACTTCTAAATTTTACCCTTCACCTTTTGTGCAGTAAAAGCGCATAGAATAAGTTTCTTGAAAAAACATTAACCGTCCAAGTAAAATAAAGCATTTTTTGCAATTTTGCGCAAATGGAAGCTAAAATCTTTTGTTTTTGGCCTTCTTCTCGTATTCTTCCGCGACTAGACGTGATTCTTCTATCGCAGCTTGCAGTGACAGAACTGTTTGCACACTATGGAACCATAATTCTTAAATTTTTCTTGTACCCAACATCCTTCAACCACCCCACTTATGGAGACTTTCTCGCTTATGGCCTTCGCCATATTAAATATATTTTGTTTCGCTCAATGAGTGTAATTTACGCGTCACTAATTGTAATTGAAAGAGAGGTTGACTTGCAGCAGTGTCCAAAGGAAGCAAGTGTTAATTCCGGTAATGAGACTAAAGAATTACTTCGCCTGGACACAGAGACTCTGGGATTTCAGGAGGAAGAAGTGAAAAGTGCTAACACCATTGTTGCGGAGTACCTCTTCAAGTTATTTGCAGAAATTTCATGTGACTTATTGGTAATGGAAGAGGACGAGTGCACAGAGTTTTCCGCAGGTCACTTATTGAACACGAATGGTATCAAGCTGAAATACTTAGGGAACAAGCCATACAATAAGAACGTCGGAATGTGCGTTTTCGATTCAAGGAAAAGTTCTGCAACTTCTCACTCGATGACTGCCAGATGACCCCACTTACCAAATGCAGTTGGTGCCAGAAAATACTTCGCTTTCAGCACTTTTATAATGAGTATTACGCAATGACATATGGTGAAAGCCCGTTGTTACGAGCAGAGACGTTTCCTACAAATCCTGCTCCTGAAGATATTTCCACTGACTGTGAAAATAATTCTGCACCAGAAGATACAGAAATTCTACCAGTATAAGCTGCGGTAGAAGAGTCATGTTTAGCCGCGAGAGATCAATGAGACGAGGATCAAAATAATGGATTTTAAATTCTATTTGCACCTGAAAAAAAAAATCGGAAGAAAACATTATTTTATTTGAATGGATAATATTTTTGCAAGAACTTATTCTACGTGCTTTTACTGCACAAAGGTGAGGAGCAAATAATTAAAAGCACGCTCTCGCAAGGACTTAAAACCGCAACTCTACAAGAATGCACAGCGCTTACCACTGCGCCACTTTCACCATTGCATAGAATGACAAGTATCACTTTCTTTTATACACCTCTTCCAATTTTGTTTTGTCAAATTTCTGAAAACTAAGGGCCCACACAGTCATATGACTGACTGTGGGAAAGTACGGACCAATACCAATTGTAGTGCATAGTGGGAGACCTGTGAGAATTTACCTTTCTATCATTTATTAAAAAATAATTTAGTATGATTTTAGTTGTGAATGTGGAGGATTTGGTTAGGATACGAAAAATTTTGCTTCACATACTCTCAGCTCTATCTTTCAACCTAGAGCAGTCTAATAATTATAATCATTTCTACTCAAATTTCGACAAGGTTTTACATATAAAATAGGTGATAGTTTGATACAGCACTATATATTTGAACCCGAGTCCGATCTCCTTCCCACTGATGAAGATAATGTTAGCCGCGACGAAAATATAGACGAAATTTCATCGTTTATTTATAGTAAGATCGATAATGGTGTTCATGCGTTGCATGCATTCCTATGGATTTCGGTCGGAATATAGCATCATCGACCACTTCACAAATTACCTCCGCTGAAGAGGTAATTATGCATAATATTTCATGATAAGGTGGCGATCATAGCCTCTTACAAGACTGTTAGAAGAAAAAAACTAGGCTGTCAGTGATCGGCCAACAAGCATGCATTTCTATGTTAAAAATTTCTTGAAATTTCCCATTTGATTGTTTTGCGTGTATGTTAATTACTATAATTCGTCTTTACAAAATGGACCATACTAACCCGCATACTTCTTCCATCTGAGGTTCTACAGATGAAACACACAGCTGATAGTCTGTCATATGTTCATCTTCTACAAAGTTCTTCTCCTTCAAGCACTGACGGAATTCCAACATAGAGGGAGAAGCGTCATCTTGGGCAAGGCATGTCGTCAACATTGTCACAGCTATAAAATAAAATGCAACAAAAATTACTATTAGGGAAGGACCATACTTGGACGAATTCTGAGAGACTGATCTGAGATAGGGTTAAGCCTGTATGGAATATTAGAGGGTAGATAATTTTATTTTGTGTATACGTTTCTTATTTCTGACGTGTTTAAAATTGACGTCAATTGAAGTAATTAACTCTCGAGTTTACCTTTATAATTTTAAATTAACGAACCCAACACTCTGACCATTGTTTATATTGGAGAATAGTAAAAAGGACATCACAAAGGGAATAAACAATACGAGGCCTTTCGGTCATTTTATTTTCAAAGACCTTCCTCAGGTATAAAAATCTTTTTGAAAGTTATAACTGAAAATCTTCTCTCAGTAAAAGATAAGAATATAAGTTTAAATACATTGTTGAGAGGTATTAATTCATCAGTTGATTGTTTACATCATTAGTTGATTATTTCAAATTGTTACAATCAGAGAATATTTGTACATTGTTATTTATAATTGATTAAAGTATATTTACATATTTTTATATTAAACTGATTATGATTATATTTACAAAATATAGAAAAAGGAATATAATTAAACAAAATTTTTTTAATTAACAAGTGAAAATATAGTAATTTAAAAAGAATTATTATAAAGTTGTAATTAAAAAGATTTTTTATAAAGTTAAAATTTTTATTACAATATTTCCCATTTTTTATCTAATTTATATGATTGATGGGCTATACAATTTTTTGATTTGTTTATGTAGTAGCTTTCTTTAATTAATCTTTTTTGCCAATGTTCTTCAGTTCCTAAAATTTTTGTATTTTCCCAATCAATTTCATGATTTTTGTTTTTCTTATGTAGATATAATTGAT
>JAHWFO010075506.1:0-13066 GCA_023313115.1 Rhysida immarginata | reverse complement strand
TCTCATACATACATAAAAACAAATAAATAAAAATATAGATGTATTTATGGTTAATAATAAAATTAAGAAGAATATGATTATTTCCATGTAAATAAATAATGGACAGCTAGAATGTACTTTAAGTTCGATGCAAGTAAATTAGACCACACTCAGATGACTTCTTGTAGATCCAAACGTTGGAAACTTTTTCTAGAAGGATTCATCACTTTAGAATAATTCTGTTTTCCATTTTCAACTTAAAAAATAAAAAGAACTTTATATTAAATTAATTTTAGCAAAAAGTTCTCTAAGTTTGTTATTGTTTAAATTTTCTCTATTTTTAATATTAAATGAATTTGATAAAATGGTGTCTTATAATTAGTAAATTTGATCTTCTTGATTAGAGAAAAATAATTGCATAACATTTTACACACTTAACCGTGAACAAAATCTTAATAACAAATGTGGAAAGTTACTAAAAGTAGAAATTAATAATATACCGCAACTCCACAAAATTAATTTATTTATATGCATGATACATGATTATGCATATAAATAAATTAATTTTGTGGAGTTGCGGTATATTATTAATTTCTAATTTTACACACTGTCAAGTATCCAAGGAATGCTAGCAAATGATCTGTTTATTTTGCATCTTTCCTGAGAGATGAAACCAACACTGATTAGGAACTTGAGTATGACCCTGATTATTATTCATTACCATTAGTTGTTCATGGAGATTTTAAAGATGGCTTATATTTAAAGCTATCGGTATTTAGTTTATAAACCTTAATATGGATTACAGAATGATTATGTATTTAGCAGTTTTATTTTTCATATAGGGGCAAAAAAAATTATTTTTTTTTTATACTTTGAATTATTTGCAAATAAGATTTGCAAAATATATTAGGTTATTAAATTTATTTTGTAGTGTATAACATTTTAAAAGATAAATAATAGACTACCTTTTGTATTGTTAAAAGAGACCTAAGTATGCAATTTAAATAAAATTTCTTAAGTTTTTCTTTTTTCTTATTTATTTATTTAAACCAACTATAGATTTAAATGTTAGTCCATGAGATATTCTTAGTTTTGTATCTCATAAATAATTTTTAGTGTACTTTACATCAATTATTGACCGGATAATTCACAAAGTAGTCAACATTTTATTTATAATATTCTATTAATTATTTATTGATTCACACTTAAAATTTATTTATTTATTTATTTATTTATTTATTTTACTTCATTTTTAAATCACTCGTACACATGTAAACATACATAAATCACAAACAAACATTTGTTATTATTATAACTTATACATAATACAGTATATGTTAAGAGAACTCTTAAATGCAATTCATTTTGTAATTTCTAAATTCATATACAAAATTATGTTAGAACTGTAGCTAGGGTTTTATCTGTAAAATGAAGAGCAACATGAAAAATCTATATACAGTCTATTAAACTTGTGTTCTCACAAATAAATGATAGTATTTTTCAAGATATGGTGCTGCCTCCCTATTTTTGTGTTTGCAATTAATTATGAAGGTGAGTGAGTTAATTCCTTTTCTCCGGTGTTTGCAAACAATCCAAATGAAAATAGGAAGTGTGCTCCCCCTGTTCCATTTCACTAAGATAGATCAGCTCTGTGATCACCATGGAAACCAGCTTTGGTTGCAGTGAGCAGCAACCTGCAACAGGATTGGTTCCAGCTCATCTCTGAGCTAGGAAAAAAAAAATGATTTCCTGTGAAAACAAGCTAAGCACTGATAAAATACTGGCAACAATTTCCATTGCTAATGTCATGTAATAAGAGTTGATTGTTATGGATAATGAGTAAAACAGTGAGATTGCAGTTTATTGTGTTTTCTGTATTTGTTCTGCATTCCCACAACATGTCTGCCTTTTAATCAATCAATATTTCTGCATATGTGAATTCCTGACAGCTGGCGCCACGATTCGCCTACACTGCAGAGCACACACACATAGCACAGGGCCACCCACATACACAAATACACATTACTGGAAATTCTTTTTTGAGTCAGAGGCTAATTTTTCAAGATGTTTGATTGTAAGTATATCCATTGTGGCTGTTACAGTTGGGGCCCTTTGACTCTTGGTGAAGGAGACAGGGATTAGAGAGATAAGAGAATTTTCTCATTATGTTTTTCTGAAAATGATTAAGCTGTACTATAACAGTGATGCTTCTCATTCCCCTGTCCCCACTGACCACCACTTGCTGCTTCTCTGAAGAACATTCTTTCAAGCTGCATTTCTTTTAAAGTCAGGTGGGGGAGACTTCTCATTAAAGGAAAGGCATAGAGCCTGTGATGGAGGGATTCTTTCCTGCACTGACTCTCCTCTCTCTCTGTCTCTCTAACTCTTTCACTATAAATTTCTATCTAAACTCTTCCATGAGGAGTAAGGACTTCTTTTTCTTTCTTTCTTTTGATTTAAACAGTTTTCCTTGACCTACTTTATTGTTGCACTATTGCAAGTTTTTAGGGTTTTTTTTTTAATGAAAGTGTATATTAATGAAAATCATACTTTTTGTTTTGAAATTTTAAACCACTTACAAATAAGTTTTTATCTTGCCTGTTTTATCTTAACCTAAGAAAGTGAGTGTGTTTGTATGTATATAAACATAAATATATTTAACATTTTTGAATATATCTATTTATTAATTTATAAATTTGTTTATGATAATAATAATACATCATTAAAATTGAAATGATTATTTTTCCTGAACCTATCTGTTGATGTCAAGCTTGTATATCTATGTGGAGAAGTGCATGTATTTGACAGGTGTCATGCAAGTGGAAGTGAAAACTTTTAGAAACTGCAACGTAACTTTTAATAAACCCCAAACTTGATTTAGAAATTTAGAATTAATCCCAGTTTTTAGATAAATTTTTAACATGAAATTTTTATTCTGTAATTAATCACTCTACCTAAAAATTGTTCTGCATTTTTTTCTATAAAAATATTATGACAAATACAGTGAAACCTCTCAATAGCGGACACCTCTAGGGAAAGAAAATCGGTCTGTTATTAAGAGGTGTCCGCTATTGAGAACAGTCACAATACATGTAAATAGATCTGCCGCGGAATTAAAAAGTGTCCGTAATTAAGGGGTGTCTGCTTTTTAGGGGTGTCCTTTACGTGAGATTTCACTGTAGATTTCATAAAAAGAATATTGACATTTAAATAATGTAGGTACAGTCGGGTGCAAAAAGGTTATTACCTGCTCCGTAGGGGGTGAGCTTAGCGGATGTTGATCGGTTGCATAATCAGGTACTTGTACTAGGAGTCATGGCAGACTAGAATGGACCTGTCCCTTCTTAATGAAAATAGGGTAGCAGGTATACTCCTGGGATGTGCTCGTCATGGGCTCTCTCCTGACAATAATAAGCGATAGCGGCTGCCTCAAATGGCAGAGTTCGAATCCGATATGGATAGACATTTTTTTTTTTTTTGTTCATTATCGCGTTTTTGACTTCGTTTAAGTTTTAAACGGTGTATGTAAAGAACACCATAAACAGATTAAATTTTTTTCACCCAAGTGTGCAATTTGATCTGTTTATTTGAGGGTTTAAAAAACTTTTCATGTTAATTTTCATGGCATGCTTTTTTTTCTATATTTTAGTTTTTAATAAAATATACACTAATTCATATAACCGTTACTTTTACAAAAATCTTCTTTTGTTCAAATCATTTAATATTCTCTACTATTAAAATATATAATCCTATATATTAAAACTCAAAGCATTTTTTGTAAGAGCAAAATTGGCACTTCTGCGCATGGGCATCTGAAGCCAACAAAGAGAGTTAAGACAATCCATCAGAAGCCAGGGATTGTTGTAATGAGACAATATTCAATCATTGTTTTGAATTAAATAAACCATGACCACCGAGAGAGAAAGCCTCCACAATGAAACTGAATACATTGTTGCATCACATAGATAGTGCACAAAGCCAACTAGAAAGACTTTCTATATTTCTCATTGTTGTATTTCTCGTTGGCCTCGGATAGTGCATTGTTATTCGTATTTCTACCAATAATGAGCCCTGAATTTGCACTATCTATGATGTAACAATGTATTCAGTTTCATTGCGGAGGCCTTCTCTATCGGTGGTCACGAATAAACTGAAGATTTGCAGAAAGAAAATGCTGCCTTGATCATTTTATGACATTTCCTTGTGACTACTGAAAAACTCTGAAAATGTTATGTTAAATGTTATATCGTTAAAGAACTTTAAAAACTGATCATTTTATCCACTGACACTTTGTCTCAGTTTAATACTTTCAGAGAAATTTAGTTTAAAAATATTTTGATTTTATATATTAATTCATTTCTTAGTCTTTGTGCAAAATGAGATATTTCAGTTCTGACAATTTTTTATTTTATTATTTTTTAATTAAAGAGATGGGAATTAATAAGATGGGTTGTTCTCCGTCAAATTATGACGGGATCCATCTAGTTATATAATAAATTAAAAAAAATTTTCGGCTGGTTTTGGCATAGTTGTCGTTGATTATTTTATATACCCAAAATATACAAAAAATGAGACTTGTAACCTTTCAAGCAGTCAAAAGAAAATAGCTTTCACTTACACCTGTAAATCACTTCCGCATCACACGATAACGAGCGCTGCATCAGCTTATCTCTTGATCACGCATATAATTATATCAATACTGTGCACCATTTATGTTACACTATTAACCAAATAGATTAGTTTATTATTAATAAAACAAAAATTCTCATCAGAACAGACAAAATAATCATTTTGTCAACATAATTGAGCACTTGACATAAAACTTGCTTTCCCCCGATGCTAAGCAAAAACTTAATGGAATCGTTACATAGTAAGCGTGCTCGACTAGATACCTGGAAAAAGTAACCTCATTGAATTGAAGCATTGTAAGGAAGCCGAACAATTTTGACTTAGGTCAAAACCTTTATGCACCCGACTGTACATTCTATGACATGTTTTTATATTTTTCATTATCTGTTAATCTAAAATTTACTCTACTGTGAATTTTCTAAACCCACCATGAGATTTAACTACCGTGTGTCTCAAAAGTCGCGTGCCATATGAAAAGTTTATGAATGTTGGCTTTATGTTCACACGGTTTTGCAAGCTTATTGTTCATGTTCAAAATGTGCACCATGCACTCGAAGACAATGTCTCAGACGATCCAAATTTTCTTCAACAATCTGTCCACAGTTTGATGAGAGGGCTTGGGAATATCAGGGTGCCAGCGATGAAATTCGTCTGCAGCTTCTTGAGATGTTCTGTGGTGATCTCCACAAAGAAGTATCAGCTCTACACGTTGATCCGGTGTCAGCATTATTCCTCTATTTCACTATTTCACCTACAAAATCAAAGCAACAAATTAATCCATTTGGCACGCGACTTTTGAGACATAGGTATATTCTCATTATATGTTAAGGATGTGCGCAAGAGGGTTTGGAGCAGGTTATACCAGACCCACAAAAATAAACAGCTGAACCATACTTGCAAGCGATCCACCATCTAGCCTACACTAGAATCAGACAACCCACACTCTGGTTAATCCCTGGAATTATTTTCCTAGGCACATCCCTGATATGTGATGTAGGTAAATTAATAAAGAAAAAGGAATAATAATATCTTTTTGACTAAACAGTTCTATTTTAACCTCCTTGAACCAGTAATAGACCACATGCAAAACTTCAGTGTACATGCATGTTCAGTGGTGCTCTCGTGCAGTGCATTACGGGTTTGATAGTATCAATCGAGCTTTACTCTATAATCCAAATGTCCTGCAAGAAATACATAACAAAGTTCATCCGAAATTACAAACTTCCAAATTGACGAATAAAATTGGAAGGATTCCTGAGGGTTTTTCTCGAACATCCATCCGCATGTATATGACTGATCGTGTTAAACATGAACTGGAAGTCTACAGTTTGTTCAAAGCTGGATAAGTTCTTAATATGCAAGTTTTGGAGAAGAAACTAAAAATTATTTATATGTACCTATTATAACATATTAGTCCTTTTAATATACGGAAATAGTAGGAATATATTTCGATATTTCGATATACGTGCTTTTTTGTCAGTCCGCTAACTTCAAGTACATTTCCCATGCAATCTATCCCATTTAATATGATCATTTCCCCACATATTACACTCCTTTTCACCACCATGCGTCCATATTTGGAGCTCCCTTATGCCATGCACTCTGCCTGCACATCTCCTGGTTCCCACTTTGCATGTTCTCTCTTCAGGTTATTGTTCTAATTCATTTACTCCGTCGTTGCTCGTCAAAAATATCCAAAATTAAACATAAAAGTGCTGTTCCACAATGACTGCTTATTTCAAGTATGCTATCAAATATTTATAATGACAAGGTATGTGACTAAAGTGTAATTACAATTTATAATATGTATAACAACGAATAGAGTATAGAATAATAAAAAAATATGATAAAGTAATGTGTTTTGCATATTTTTAGATATTCTCACTTAAGACTTATTAAATTTATTTTCGTATGGTCCCTTCAGAATCGTATCAAATGGGAACTACTATATATAATATAATTATACAGGGTGATTCGAAAGTCTCTGAATTCCCAAGTTTAAAACTTACTTGCTGCAAAACCATAGAAGATGCCAGAGTATTGCTGCTTGTGGCAGTTGTGTATGACCTTGGGAATGCGCTGCACAACGTTGAGCACCACGTGACATGACTGATGCCTGGGAGCGGGTGAACAGTGACATTCTGTTGGTAATGGTTCTCACACAAGAAGACAGTCGGATCCTTAGAAGTTTATTTTGCGGAAAAATCATACCAACGTTGCATTCAGCACTTTCAAAGAAAGTTTCCTGATGTTCCTGTACTGTACCAGGGAAAACAAATGTGTATGATCTTGTATACCGGTTTCACAAAAAATGTAATGTGTATGATAAGCCTAAAAGTGCCCGACGGGCTGTGGTGATGACCATGTTTCTGAAGAAAAATCAAGCTTCCCTGCAGCGCTCTTTGTGGAAGTCACTTTAGCGGCTGTCTCACAAGTTAGGGGTCTCATGTTTAGCCTAATAAATGTTTAAAGCTACAGCTGTACAGATTTAGAGTAGTGGAAGAGCTTTGTTCTTTGGATTCAGAAAAACGCATTGCTTACTGCTAATGTTTTAAGATTTTAAGTGCAAGAGTTTTACTGTATGAAATTGGACCCTGTTTATGCGTGAGAACGATCACTGACATGACGTCACTGCTCGTCCGCACAAACGTGTCACGTGGTGCTCTCACGTTGTGTAGCCCATTCCAAAGGTCACACACAATTGTCCCAAGCAGCAATACTCTGATATCTTTTATAGTTTTGCAGTAAATATGGTTTAAACTTGGAGTTCGAGGACTTTTGAATCGCCCTTTATAATGGTCCTTATAATAATAATATACAGGGTGTCCAAAAAGTCTGATAACATGGCAGATATCTTAAAACTGCCAGGTAGGCGAGATCTGATGAGTGTGGTTTATAGGTAATAGGGGGATGGGGAATTCATTGCCACACTCAAATTTGACTTTGACCCCCAAATATAAGGTCATCCATTTGCTAACTCTAAAACTATTAAAGAGACAGAAAAATTTCCAATTGCTACCCTTTAGAGCAACACCACATTAGTCTAAAAACAATTTTTAATTACACCTTTCCCCTTGAAAGATTTTGAGAAAATGGGCGAGAAAGAGTCACTCAAGGAAAGAAAATTCCCAACAGTGTGCTTCACTGCAATGCAAATGTGTTAGAAACCTCAGCCCAACCTGACCTTGACTGACTTTTCCTTGCCCATTTTCTCAAAATCTTTCAAGGGGAAGGGTGTGATTAAAAATTGTTTTTAGACTAATGTCGTGTTGCTCTACAGGGTAGTAATCCGAAATTTTTCTCTATCTGTAATAGTTTTCGAATCTGCAAATGGATGACCTTAAATTTGGGGGTCAAGTCAAATTTGAGTGTGGCAATGAATTCCCACACTCCTGTTACTTATAAACCACATTCATCAGATCTCGCCTACCTGGCAGCTTTGAGATATCTGCCATGTTACCAGACTTTTTGTACACCCTGTATAATAGAACCTCCATGATCTGCTTCCTCCCCCAACTTATGCTACATATCCTTATAATTTTTTATTTCCATGCATCATATGGGCAACAAAAGCAAATGTGCTCATATCTGTGCATACCATTGTCTACTATGAGATGTGATCCAAAATTTCCCAGATTGGAGCTCTATAACTGAAACGTGAAATAATTTCAATGCACGCCAATGGATGGCACTAACAAGGGAATCCCTCGAACATGTATGTCACAGATTTCCACCAAATTGAAATATGTTACTCATCTGAAGCTACGATAGATGCTTGCAAAATAAGAGTGCGAAATTGTGTTTTTATCAAAATAAACTGTGAAAACGAAAAAATTTCAGCATACATAGCCATACAAGGACTCCATTGTTAAAGCGGTTAGGCTATGTGGGGTTCCCTTGTAAGTACTTGTTTAGTGAGCTAGGGTATGAAATTTCATTTTGAATGAATCAGTTCTCGCCTGTATAGATGTCGTTTTGTTAAAGTTGTTGGCGTTGCACTGAGATGTTGCATAAAGAATTCGTACCAGTGGCTTACACTGTCAATTCACAGTTCTGTTGTGATGTTCTAGGTGCCTTCGTGAAGATATCAGAAGGAAATGGCTAGAATTGTGGCGAGCAAAACACTGGTTTCTTCATCACGATAACATGCCCACACACCGTTTATTGAGCACGCAACAGTTTTTGACCAAGAATTTGATGAATGGGACATGTGACTTACTGGCACAAATTTTTTATGCAACGTCAACGATTGAAAAATCGCAATGCAATGTCAACAACTTCTAACAAAACAGCATCTATACGAGTGAGAACTGCTTCATTCATAATGAATACCGTACCCTAGCTCACTAAACAAGTACTTACTGCAATCCATCAGCGTGCATTGAAACCATTTCGCGTTTCGGTTATGCAGCTCCAATCTTGGAAATTTTGGATTCCTCTCTTACAATACAATAATTTCTCTAAAAAAAAAAAAGTAAATGATTAACAACTAAGGAGCAATATCGTACAAATGTGCGTAAAGCCGCTTTGTGTACCACTGTGATTACCTCTGTGTTTACTGTCAGTCCTGCAATGCATCATGTTCGCAAGTGCATGTGCACAGTTTTGAATAAGGTCTATTGTATTAAATATTTTTCTCTTGCACTTGTTTTCTTTTTTGAATAAAAATTAAACATAATATAGTGAAACTCCACCCATCCTCTTCATAACTGCAATTGGTCGAAGCCTAATCACAACGTGACTCGAAAGAAATTAAATTCTTAAATTTTTTAATGGTCCTTAAATGCATATTTAATAAAAAATAAATATTCGATAAATAAAAGAAGCAAAAATTCACCATTTAAGCTGCTGAACTGCATTTAGATCAGACTCTCCACACGAGGGAGAAAAAAAAATGGCTGACGATGTTGCTGGTGCATCATGGTGGATAGAAGGGGAAATTTTAGGGGTTCTTTTAAATGTCCAAAATTATTATTTTTAATCCTGTTCATCATAAAACGTTGAAAGTTTATTTTAGTAGGCAATATTTAGCAGCCTATGTTGTGGACTGTCCAGGAAACCAAGTAACAATGTATTCATACGTTGGGTGATAAGATTGACCAATTGCAGATAGGTGGAGTTTTGCTATAGTGTGTGAAATTATGTCCTAAATGTTGTACATTAGTACCTTGGCATATGCAGATTCAGCACAACTGGTTTCACATTTATGATGTTAAGCAATCAAACTGGAAAATAATGTAAAATAAAGATTCTTATATTCATCCACACTATTTTTTCAAGTTATATCACAGCATCTAACTCTGTCACATTCTTTCTTGTTCTGGGAAAGTGTTATTACTGCTCATTTCTCAGTTTTTGCACTGATCATTGGGGAGAGAGAGATCAAGTTAAAAAAAAATTAGTTATTTTTATGATTTGCAGTATCTTACTATTTATTGTTGATAAAGAATTTATTTGTCTTATTTATATAAAAGAATGTGTAATAGGCATATTACCATAGGAAATGCTTAATAATTATTGGTGTTTGCTGTTTTGCATGAATTTTATTTATACGAAGGGTCTTTGAATGGCAGGGTCCTACTATATAACAAAACCATTATACAGTCCTGAATGTAAAATATAAAATAAAATACCAGACACATTGTAAAATACTACCCTGTTTGAACAAACATTTTGAATATAATCCTATTAATAAACATCAGTCCAATGTTGCCAGAAAAGGAATAATCATTGTAAACAAGTTAAAGATATAGAATGATAGTTTTTTTGGAACAGTTAAATATAAATAGGTTGATGAAATTATAAGACCACTTTTAGAACATTGAAATGTCCCGTAAAAATTTCCATTTTTTGTTTTTAAAAGTCGATTTCATCCTTAGTTTACTACAGAACGAATTTGTTTGTATTGTACAAGTTCAGCAAGGGATGGGGTACGAAATTGACCAGTGAACAGCAAGCACAAATTATAGCTTATAAAAACTCTGGAAAAAGCGAAAGAAGGATTGCTGCATTAATTGGCAAATCCAAAACCATCGTCCATAATTTCCTGAGTGAATCTGTCTGTTATGGTAATGTCTGTTATGGTAATCTTGCCTCATACAGGAAGGCAATTTCTGATTTCTGTAAGAGACAAATGTGCCATTCTCCAAAAGGCATGTACAGGTGGAGCCTTATTATAATGAACAGCTAAGGACCAAAAAATCAGTTCATTATACATGTACATGTAATGAAAATTCGTTATAACCGGGATAAAAAAAAAAAAAAAAAGTGAAATTGATCGAGAAAAGTTTTTGCCATATTATGACCTAGCTGTATGATTTTTGCATTAAACTTTTGCAAGCAGTTGTTGCAGTATGTGCTTCATTGTCAACAATAAAGCCATGTGAACAATAAAAATCAGTTGAGAATACGTGGTACTGCATTGTCAAAATAATGTTAAAAGCCCAAGCCAGTTAAAAACATCATTATGGTGTTTACGAAGTCGGTAGTTCTTTTGCCAATTTTATTCAAATTTTTTGTATTTTGTCATCCATTTTACCTAAAATGGAATAGGGAACAGTTTCTTTAAATTGATTATTGGCTTAAAGTTGAAATTGCTGACAAAGTTGTTTATTGCTCTGTCCTTGATCGCGTCACTTCACTTTTTTGATCATCGCGAACGCTGACAAGTCACGGCTCCGTGACCGTATCCACAGCGTAGTAATAAACCCAACTGTATCTCTTGAGAGATATAAGGGATTATTGGATTAACAGATAGAAAGATAGGGATTGGTATGGCATCCCCAAATCAGGGGGTCAGGGAAAAGCTAAATCAATTCCTCCAATCACAGGAGCTTGCGAAAGGATATGCAACCTTGTTTTGTTTACATCTGGAGCAAACTCTCACTGGATAGACTAGAGTCGTTTGGCAGTTGTATAGGTCTCCTATTAGTATTTTGCTTACGGAGATCTCTCCTCACAATTTTTTTGTGCATATGGGCTTTTGAAGATTAAGATTGAGCTTTGCAGTGATTTTGCAGCAGTTGTTTACCACATTTTCGCGAATATACCCTGCACCCTTCTATACCCTGTGAAATTCCAATTTTATGTAAAAAATATTTTGGAGACCCCAGACCCCTGTAAACCCCGTGGGGTATCCAATATACAGGACTCAAAAAAACTTCGGGATAATATTATTTAAAGCAGGAAATTAATAAATATAATTAATTATTTCAAACACTAAACTGATTTAAAATTAATTAAAATTGTATTGGCAGTATAAAAACTTACTAGATAGAGTGCACAGCAGCACAATAAAGCAGTCTTTAGGAGTTGAGCCGCTACTCTCTGCATTGAGAGATCTCGGTTGCAAACTGGCCTTCCTAGGCAGTTATTTTCCAAGCTGGTGGGTAAGAGACCAAGGGCTCGGCCTAGAAACAGGTAGCTAGACTACATGGAGAATCTGGGTTCAAGTCGCTTGGGTATTACTAGGAAGGACATGCGCCTGGTGGTGGAAGATCGCGATAGCTGGAAATCCTCCATAGGGCTGCTGCCCCCGCGACCCTAACAGATAAGCGGGTTTGAAACGTAAGTAAGTAAGTACGGTAAGTATAAAAACTTACAAGAGAAAGCATAAGAAATGGAAGAAAAGTTTATTTTGCAGGAAAAGAAAAATAGAGCAGGATATTCAATACAGAAATTAGCAAACAATGGATCCAGCAGACAAAATAAGCAACTGATAAGTGAAAGCAAACTAGCACCCCTTTATACAGGGTGAATTCGAAAATGGGCTGCCCCCCCCCCCTTTTTATTTTAGTAACTGAAGCAGATATGTCAATTTTCATGAATCCAATGAATAGGAAGTGGTGGTGATCTATCCCATGGTGCACTTTTCATCATCCCAAATATGCAAATTAGAACACATTCAAATCCTGTCTTAAAAACCGTAACAGATACATGAAAAATTCCAATTGAAGATGTGTTCAGCATGGAATTCCGAAACAAAAAAAAATTCCAAAATCCGATTACACTTCTAATTCTCTTCTTGCTATCCAACTCTCACGTCATTCAAGAAACCCCGCACCCCCCCCCTCTCGCGGATCTAAAAAAGTGTATAACCAACTTTTGCGAAAATACAGTATTTATTCCAGATCGGTCTCTTTCAATCAGTCAACAATGTTGTTCACGATTATGCTTCTTAGATAATCTTTTCTCGGAAATTGTATATGCTGTCTAACCTTTGATACTGTTCCTTGTGATGTTTATTTTCATTTCATGGGATCATTCACTAATGAGTGACGCCATGAATTGAAATTACCATGATCAAAATAAAAAAAAATTTGTATCCCAGGTTCAGTCAAATCAATTTTGTCACTGGACTCCCAATAATCAAATATACAAGCCTTTGAAATCAAATTAATTTTTATTGAACAGTATAAACTTTATGGATAAGGTCTGTCCCAAAAATATAGAGACTACA
>JAHWFO010075499.1:4546-17044 GCA_023313115.1 Rhysida immarginata | reverse complement strand
TTGACGAATGACACAACCTGTTTTGTTGATGGAATACGGCCTGTACTAACATCGATATCTGTGGTCCAATTATTCTGAAAGATAAAAGTAAAATTCATTAACATGAGATCCCGTTCAACGATAGTGGCCCAAATACAGCGCCTAGTACCGGAAGATTCGTGTCTCATTTCTTTAAATTAATGACTTCCATTACGACCACGGCGGGGTATTCGACAGCGATTCCGTGGAACGTAATTCTTCGCACGTCAAGGGCTGTCTCTGCACATTCGCGGAACTTTCTTGGTTTCTTAGACACATCGGAGCACATTTACTATTTCTTCTATTAAATTCAGGTAATGTTACGTCGTATCTTATTTATGTAAAGCAAGGCGACCTTTGATTGTTTCATTCCTTGGTTCTATCCGGAGTACAGCCATCGTTCCTTTTTGCTCGTCTCTACCATCTGCCTTCATTTCTTTCCTATCCGAGTAACGACATCTAACTCGTAACTTCGCATATCTCCTTTGTTGAGTTTATTGTTGTGCTCGCCATTGTTAACGCTCTTCAGTTAATTTAGGGCCACTGATAATCGACGTCATCAAGGGATTTTGCTGGATGGCTACTCCAAGCCGAAGGTCGGCATCCCGGCTGGAACAATGGAACGAGTAGATGGGGGGGGGGGGGGGGGAGCAAAACGGGTAAAGCCAAATGGGCCGTTACAACATCATCATACCTAGTCGTAATTTAGGGCTTATTATTGGTAGAAATGCGATTAAACATGACTACTTATGACGTTTTAACAATGTATGACGTTTCCGCGCTCAGGCTTTCTCTTTAGGTGGTGTTTGGTTGACCCACCCGATTGTTTAATCGGGAAATAACCCATTGTTAGATTTTTGACACACATCTCTCTCCATACTTTTCTTTCGAAGCCAACGAAAAAGACAGGCCTCGAAGCGGAAAAGTCACCTGACCATCTGGGTCCGAACAACAATCCAACCTTCATTGTTTCCAACAATCGGAAAAACACTCATTGTTTACATCCAAGATGGAGAGCGAAATAGTTTAGTAAATCTATGAGAATAGATCCCAACTCCCATAAGTGTCGTATGTGCTAAAGCCCTGACGTAATATGTGAAATGTTAATACGCTAAATTCACTCTAGGTGTCGCCAGTAGGAAGCACATACTAAAGCACTGTATAAAGAGAGTACGGACAATTCATTGTTGTAGGCAGCCATTTTGGCTTCTATTTCATAAGACGTTTGGTCGTGTTTTGCAGCAAATTCAAACTTCAGAGGTACATTTCTCTCTAACTTTTGTCAAAAAGGAAGTGTTCAATCTGCAAGTTTGAATTTATCGCAAAACAAGAAACAATCATCATAAAAATCTGGAATGAAATAAGAGCCAAAATGCCTGCCTGCAACAATGATTGTCCATACTTTCTTTATACAGTGCTTTAGCACATACTAATGCAGGAAAGCCCAACTGACTTATTTCATTTGCTACCATTGTAGAGAAGACGAATGAGCAGGCCTTTATCTATCACGTAGGCCACGGTTGTGGCATACTCCATCGCTGATTTTACCGGGTGATTCAGTCAATTTCTGACCAATTCACTCGAATGACGTGCATTAGGGATAAACAATTGAAAGAATATGAGCGCCATATCGAATTTCCAATTAGTTGGAGTTTGTATTGTTGCAACGGCGCTGCATGAAAATCGTATTGTAAAAAAATGGCGCCCGCCCTATCAACAGAGCAGAAATGCAAGGTTGTCGAATGGTATTTCGAGACAAAATCACCTGTAACCGTGCAAAGAAAGTTCCGGAAGGAGTATAAGTGTCGAGAGGTACCAGGTAGGCAAGCAATCATGGATTTTGTCAAGCAATTTCGTGCCACTGGATGTGTTAAAGGCAAGAAAAGGGCGGGAGCGAAGGTCGTGTTCGAACGGCCGAAGTTGTCGAAATTGTTCGCAAAAGGTTGGTCGATTCCCCTACCAAAAAATCTGTTCGCCGCCTATCCATTGAAGAAGGGCTGTCGTATACCTCTTCCCGTAAGATGGAGTTAACAGACACTGGAAGACAGAAGCTACAACAATTTGCGATGGAGTTTGGAGCAGAAATGGAAACCAATCAGGACATTGTGGACAAACTGTGGGTGTCAGATGAGGCCTTCTTCCATCTGTCAGGTGACGTTAATAAACACAACGTTCGTTTTTGGGGTTCCCAGCACCCTCATGAGATCCATAAGTCACCTCTTCATCCACGAAAGGTTATGGCTTGGTGCGCCTTTTCCAAAAGAGGCATCATTGGTCCGTTCTTTTTTGAGGGCACCGTAACGTCACAGGCTTACCTTAACATGTTGTAAACCTTCTTCGTCCTCAAGCTGCGAAGGAGCCGTATACCGCTTCGACATCAATGGTTTCAACAGGATGGGGCTAGGCCTCACACCACTAATGAAGTGCTAGACTTTCTCAATCAGAAATTCGGAAATCGTGTCATTTCAAACAGGTTTCCAGATCGATTCGGGGGTGGCTTTCTTTGGTCCCCATGTGATTTTTATCTCTGGGGGTTCCTTAAAGACAGTGTGTTCACTACATTACCAAGAACCCTAGACCAGCTGCGACAAAGCATCGTCGACTGCTGCACCCTTGTGGGTGCAGAAATCCTGGATAGAGTTATGAACAACTTCACCATTCGGCTGCGAGCAGTTCAAAACGTTCGTGGTGGCCACATTGAGCATATCATCAAGACTTTTCCACGGGAAAAAAAACTCCGAACTGCCTAAAATATCATACTGAAATGCTGAGTTTGTTAACATTAATAGGTCAATAAATCATAGTACTGAAGTGGTCAGAAATTGACTGAATCACCCTGTATATATCCACCTTTTGCAAGTCTGATGTTGTCATCTGAATCCGCCAGATGTCTCACTGTGCGTCCGCCATTATAACATGCCCACAGCCTATAGATGAATGAAGACCATGCCATAGCTCAGTGCCTTGGTTTGGTTCTTCCTTTGTATTTGCTTTACAATTTGATATTTAATTCAGCATATTGCATACTGTGCAATTGTTGTCTATTGAAACGCTCAAAAAATCCTTAGAAATGGAGAGAGGAAGAATGTAATTGAGCATCGAAGCAATATGTTGGTATAAGTGCGTGATCTCAGGATTTCCCCCTGAAAAATCCTCGTCGTCATCGGCTGGGATCGAACCCGCGTACTCGACTATCAGAGGCGATCACGTAATCAATGAGCCACTGAGGCCGATAAACACTTTTGATTCAATAAAATAATTGTAAATGTCGAAATATGAAACAGATGACCACTTCACATCGCACTTTGTGAAGAATTAATTTAAGTTCATAATCTGAAATAAAATTATAAACAGGTTTTAAAGTAAGCAAATAAAGACTTTTTTACAAATGCTGGGTTGAAAATAGACTAAAATGTGCAATTGCAACTCGACATAAATATGTAACTTATGTTTATCACTTGCCGCCAAATATTAAAATTAGAGCAGAAATGTTGTACACGATAGATTTTTAGGTATCTTTAATTAACGATGCGACATTATAGGCAGTAATGCTAAAATTTAAGAGTGGATGAGAGGAATCAGAAGACCCGAGAGCTCAGAACGTAGCCACCGTTATGTGTAATCATATACGATGGCTACGCTCAGAGGCAGTTGTAATGGCGGACGCATTCGAAACTTAAAGATGGACGCCCGTGAACTCGAAAGTAAAAAGGTGGATATGATTTTATTATTTTAAAAAATATCGCGAAAAGCATCCACATTACCTGACCAAGATTTTTCCCGAAACATGTACTTTTTTAACTGATGTTACGAAAATTACAACCTCTGACAATTAAGTTCGGTGAATGAGTTCACACAAGAAAATGCAAAACAGATAGAGCCACATTTACTTTATTGTCCTTCGAAATAATCACCCTGGAAGGCAATACACTTTTGGGATCGGGTGTATAAGTCCTGGAAGCTCCTTAGGGATGGCTTTAAGTTCACGTGTCACATTTGCTTGAATGTCTGAAATGTCCGCAAATCTGTGTCCCTTTAAGGCCCCTTTCAGGCGTGGGAACAAGAAAAAGTCTGCCGGTGCCAAGTCTGGTGAATAAGGTAAATGAGCTATGGATACGACCCCTTTGTTGGCCAGAAACTGTTGCACGATTACGGCAGTGTTCATCTTTGATCCATTATCCACAGTTACGTGCGCACGCTACACCTTCAACTGAAGAAACAAGCATCTGCTAAACCATTGCACGCACAAACGTGACCTGTCTGAACTTGCTTAAACAATGACTGGGCTTGTATTCACATGCATTGTTACTCGCGTAAAACTCGCACAGATTAGGGTGTGACGTCATTCACCGAACTTAATTGTCAGAGATTGTAATTTACTTACTTACAAAAAAAAAGTAATGGTATCTTTTACTTACTTTTCAAACCCGCTTATCCGTTAGGGTCGTGGGGGCAGCAGCCCTATGGACGATCTTCATGGATCGCTATCTTCCGCCATCACGCGCATGTCCTCCCTGGTAATACCCAAGCCACTCGAACCCAGATTCTTCATGTAGTCTAGCCACCTGGTTCTAGGACGACCCCTTGGTCTCTTACCCATCAACTTGGAAAAAAACAACTATCATGATGTTGAATTTTCCTCTGATTTCTAAAATGTCTACTCCGTGATGAAGATTATCCACCAGAATTTGGTAGTTAACATCAGGAATTTCCTTCCAACCTTCTCGAAGAATGGTGAGTTCAGTCAGATGTTCAAGATCCAGGCTTAGTCGTAGTTCTCGGTCTACTTTTTGCATCCCATTTCGGGGATGCGTCGAAATGGGGGGGGGGGGGGTGGAAGCATCCACGGAGCAGGTGCTATTAAAGACGTGGGCGATACCATAATGTAAACGAATAAAAGTGGATTGAATGCGATTCGGATGCAAGGATGCGATGGAACGTAAAAGAATCGAGATCTCTGCGCTCATTCGCGTGGGCCACAACAAGTCTTACATCGCTAAGCAGCTCAAAGTCAGCCGGATGACTGTCCACAGAGTCGCAGAGAGGCTGAAGGAGATAGAAGTTCGTCCACGTGCAGGCAGACCTCGCGTTATCAATCGTGTGGGTGTCAGAAAAGGCTTCGAACTTGACCCGATTCTCAAAATGGTACAGTTCGCAAAGCCATCAAGGAAAAGGGTGGAAAGAGTTTGAGGCGCGTGGCAAGACCTTCGCTGACGGATGGCATGCGAGATTAACGTCGGAAGCGGTATCGTCGCCTTCTCAACGACTTGAAGAGCCATGGCAATCGCATTGTCATCTTTTATGATGAAAAAAACTTCAACGTCGAACCGGTAGTAAACAAGCAGAACGACCGCATGATCAGCTTCGGCCAGGACATCTATGTGGTCCGCTACGTGACTACAACCAAGCACCCGGCCTCAGTGATGAAGCTCGGCGTCGTGGCGTCGTATGGCCGACTACAAGGACATTTTGACCAAGAACGTTCTGCCCTAGGTGGAAAAGGTGACGAGGAATGCGGACTACGTCTTTCAACAGGACGGTGCCCCGGCCCACAGTGCCAAGAGTGGTTGGGGTCGAACATGAACTTCTGGTCTAAGGACTTTTGGCCTACTCAGTCGCCCGACATCAACCCTCTTGACTACAGCGTGTGGGCCCATATCGTGAGCAAGGCCTGCAAGATCCGTCACAGCAACGTCGACCAACTGAAAGCATCTGTGAACTGCGTGTGGATCTCCATGAAAAAAGAATACATCCGTAACGTTTGTCGGGTCTTTAGACCTCGCCTAGAGGGTGTGCTTGCCGCCGATGGCGGTTACATCGATTAATATGCATTGTGTATACATCAAAATCAATTCTGACATAAAAAAACGGTGTTTAACTAAATCACGCACATTAGATCCTCACATGTGCAACAGAACTTTTGAAAAACCCGGTATCTTCAGACCATTTCTTCACGTATCATGCTTTTTTGACAAGGGGCATTGTCAATTTGGATATAGGAATGATTCTAACCAAACTTTTGTCACAATTTTGATATTTTTAAGCTCTAGACTTTATAATTTTTGCTACCGAAGCAAGTTGACCCAATTCAAACCATGAAATGAATACCAATCCATGATACTGCCTCCTCCGAATTTCACGGTGAGCACTACGCAGTCTGTATGAAGCGTTCTCTTGGCACCTAGCCGAGCCAAGATAATCCTCTGTTAAGTGCCAAAATGAATTACCTACAGAGCCGGAACTTAGATAAATACAAAATAGTTTCATTAAACGCAGTGGAAGTTACAAAATTCAAAATAACGTAATTATAGTTCGCAAAAACTAAAGATGATAACAAAGTCTAAGTTCCGCTGTCTTTACATTCGCTCAGCATGGAGCACACGCAGGGAATTCTTCTTGCGCGGGTTCAAAGGCATAAACACAAATAACTAGAAATCGACCTGGTTGACGAAACTTTCGCCGAGGAAATAATATCAATAGATATCGACGTTGCTTATCGTCGACGTTGTTTATCGCCGTACATCAACGAATATGGCACAATAAAACGCCACCACACTTGAATGGCATATCACCAGAGAGACTCGCCCCGAGGAATGCGAAGGTGAGCCTCCAACAAAAAGGAGTACAACACTAACCGACGCTTTTGCGAGATCCGGTAGCATGAAGTATGAGATTGCACAGAAAGGGGTAGAAAGACTCTTTCGGATAGGTAAGTAACGTTCGGGAAAACCAAACAGGCTCAGTGGCTTCCTCTTCTATGAATAACGCTAAAATAATGGAACGGTTAACAAATAGCGAGAAGAGGAACGGTTAACAGTGAAAACTGAAATATAAAACTGTCACAGTTGGGTTCTTAGGATGTGAGGAGCACAATACCGGCGTCATACGAAAGCTTAATCCCAAAGAGATAAGAACAAGTCAAATTAGACGAGCTCCAAATCATTCATAAGGAAGAATGGAGAGAAAATGGAAACACGCCTTGAAGCTCATTATTTATCACGCAATGTTCTCGAAGCTCAGGCATTGCTTATCACAGCAGTATGTAAAGAAAGCTATTTGCAAAGTCCAGTGTAGGCTATAATTGTAAAGGAAAACAATTAAACTTAAGGATTATATAATACTAGAATTCCACCCGTCACATGACGGGTGTTAACAGTACAGGTTGAAGGGTAAAGAAATGGAAATGGAAACTTAATATTCTGCAACAATATACTGTTCATCCGCATATAAAAAGTCAACCCTGAACATTTTTCAGTTTACTTATTTAATCCACAATAATCCCTGGCTTTGGACAGACCAAGATAATTATTATTATTTTATATCAGCTCATTTATTTAATTAATAACATGATCTATAGATATACATGCTCATCGAGCTTCGGCCATTTTCCATTGTTTCGAGAAGCTAAGGAAAACGGATCGCGCCAGGTGCCGCATAGATCGCACTATGGCAACACCACCTAGACAAAATGCCTGATAACGGATTTATTGTTACATCATCATTGGTCGACTAAATTTAGGGCTTATTATTGATAGAAATAGGATTAACATTGGTCGACTAATGATGATGTAACAATGTATGACGTTTCCGTTATCAGGCCTTCTGTCTAGGTGGTGTTGACTAGGGCCGACATAACCTGCGATAGAAGTTTTTCATAGAAACTTTACTTTCATTTTCAGTTTCAATCTGCCGATAGGGCGGCGCTGCAGGCGCAGTTAGGCCGATTGTACATGCAGCGCCACTTTTCAATAGATTTCCACTCAGGGAGCTAGAAACTTTAGCTTCATTTTAAAAATGGAGCTCGATGACCATGTATATCTATACCAATGTTGCCAGATTTAGAATTTTTTTAAAGCCCTTGTCCTTGTTTTCAATGCTTTGTGTATTGTTTACAATGCCCAACAAAGGACAAGCGCTTTAAAAAAGTTACTAAATCTGGCACAAGAAAGACAGGCTCCGGCCAGAGTTTCTTAATGCTAACGACGAGGCCAACGAGAGACTGGCTAGGCAATACCTCCTAGAAAGAAAGCCAAACAACTGAAACGTCATGCATTGTTACATCATCATAAGTCAACCAAATGCAGGGCTTATTATTGGTAGAATATGGTTAACAATGGTCGAAATATGATAATGTAACAATGTATGACGTTTCCGTTATTTGGCTTTCTTTCTAGGAGGTGTTGGGCCAGGGCACTCAAAAGTCACCTGATCACCGGGGTCCAGGCAACAATCCATCCTTCATTGTTTCCAACAAACGAAAAAATATGATTGTTAAAATTCAAGATGGAGACAATGAAGGATGAATTTGTGACTTTTGAGTGCCCTGGCCTGTCTCTCGTTGGCCTCGTACCAACACCACCTAAAGTGAAAGCCTGAGCGCGGAAACGTCATACATTGTTAAAACGTCATAGGCAGTCATCCTTAATCGCATTTCTACCAATAATAAGCTCTAAATTAAGACTAGGTGTGATGTAACAATGGATGAAATTTTCGCGCTCAGGCTTTGAGTACAGGTGGTGTTGCTCGTACTAACAAGATATGACGTTAACACATTTTTCATTGTTGCCTTTGTAATTCCGTGATAGCAGTGGCCTCTTGTGTAGTGGGATAAAGCAAAAGTATCGTTCAGAAATAGTTTCCTGCGAGCATCGCGAGAAACTTACGTCATTACGTAACATGCATAAATGACGTCACTTCTTTTCGCAATTTTATAGTTTAGTGACGTATATTGCATTTATAAACTCTTTACTTTCAAATTTTGATTTATTTGATGTTGGCATTGAAATAAAGAATTCAATAAATAGAGAAAATACTGGAAATTTATTCGTGTTATTGTTATCTTAGGAAATAAAATAGATACATTTAATAAACAAATTAATAAAATACAATAAGACATTAACAATATTTAAGAATAAATATTAATAAATAATTAATCTATATAAATAAAAGGCAATGTTCATATGTGTGTGTGCCCTACAGACGCCCAAAAATACTCGACCGATTTCGCTGAAAATTTCACAGTTTATTCTTCATAGTGTCGGGAGTGTTTAGAGTGGTTTGATTGAAATCCGATAGGTAACACTGTTGTTTTTGCATTTATTATGAAATAGACTTGGTGTAAGTTTATTTGCTTGCATGTGCGAACAATCAACCCGTCGTGTTCGCCTCAACAATCGGTTTGCGTGTTGCGCCAACAATGGTGGATAAAATTAATTGCCGAAGCCGACGATAAAGACAGGCCCCGGCACTGAAAAGTCACCTGACCGTCTTTTTCGTCGTCTACGATGCTTGCCTTAGTGATTCACGTTTTAAGGGGGATAATTATAAACAGTATTAAATAAATAAATCTATAAAAATAAAAGGCAATATTCATATCTGTACCCCCTATAGACTCAAAAACAAGTCGACCGATTTTGCTGAAAATTTCAGTTTGTTCTTATGAGTGCCTAGAGTGTTTAGAGAGTGGTTTGAATGCAGAAAGATTAGGTTAGATTAGCAGAGTTCCCCTTAGGACCTTTTAAAGGGGCGAGCCTCCCGGCAGAATACACGAAAAGCTGCACACCACTGCATAATTTTTTGATTTGGTTTTAACTGTTGTCCGCCAGGCTAATTTATCTTTCCACACACTGATAAAATTTTCTGGGGAGAGCCCTGGGTTAGATTCAATATCGAACTTCAATTGCATTTATTTAATTCATATACATAAATTAAAGTTACAAACTTCTGCGCGTGTTGCAGACCGCGTTATTGCATGGATAGTGATGAAAGTTTGTGTACATGCTATGCAGAGCGTGGAGAAGAGAATTCCAGTGGAAAATTTTTTAGTGCATACGGTTGCCACTATGTTTAAAAGCGGCGCCATAATCAAAAGCGCAATGCATCTGTGAACAACAAACTTTGGCTTTCATTTCAGGCAAGGTCCGTACGCCTCCACGTTAAACACGAGCCTTCAGGGTTCCCCACAGCCAGAAATCATATGGATTAACGTCTGGTGGATGGGCAGGCCACGATCTGGAAAATGTCTCGACAGAACACGTTCATCACCGAAGTGGGTACGAAGAAGTTCCTTAACTGCGTGACCCAGATTTGGTGCACCATCTTGCATGGTGACTTATCTGTAAACACCCGCGTTCCTGCAATGCATTGGTTGTTTGTTCAGTAGATTGTTCACTGATTCATCAACGCCAAGCTGAAACTGCTGAAGCTAATTACATCAAGTTTTGACTGTAGGTTTATTTTGCGACATAAGTGCCCACTATGAAAGGGCTTTATGAAGTTCATCCCATAAGGGTGTAACAAAAAGACCGGGACAGTGAAATAGCTGGAGAAACACACATCAGATCGTGAAAAAAAAACCAAAGAACACGTGTTTAACATTTTTAAAGCTAACCAATAAAACGAAATCCGATCCTCTATCCCCACCTTTTGAGAGCGAGAGCGGGGGCGGGGGAAATGTTGAAATATTAAATAGGAGCCCCTGTTTTAATGGTATTTTGAGATTGTACACAAACTTTGAGAAATATTTTATTCCGGTGTTTTATCAGTTGATCCAACCGTTTGGGCAATACAGTCATGAATGTGTGGAATTTCTAAAGTTTTGAACCTAATTTTTTCGATGAAGACAAAGAGAGGGTGGCTTAAAGACATTCCTATTCTACTTTTTGATAATATTTAAGAATCCGAAGTCGGAATTTAAAAAGCCCAAAACTTTTAATACACATTAAATTTAGAGGGTGGGGATGGGGGTAGAATTTGGTATCATTAGATAGCTTTTTGGAAAATATTAAACACGTGTTTTTTGTTTATTCAATCCAATGTGTATTTCTCTATATATTCCACTGTCCCGATCTTTTTGTTACACCCTGTATATGAAATAGGCTTTGTTTATGTTAGTTTGCTTGCATTTGCAAACAATCAGCCGGTTCTGTTTGAGTTAACAATCGGTTTGTCGTGTTTGTATGTTGCGACAAGAATGGTTGATGAAGTTAATGCTTGAACCTAAAAGACACCTGACCATCTTTTTCGTCGCCTACGGTGCTTGCCTTGATGATTCACGTTTTAAGGAGGATAATTATAAAGAGTATTTATAAAAAAGGTAAATAAATAAATCTATTTAAATAAAAAAATATTTGTATGTGTGTGTCTGTGCATTCTATCAGTGAATGGACATTACATTTTAATGAAGGAAAAAATGCCTTTGTTATCTACAGATTATGCAGAACAATTTTCGTATATTCTGAGTGACCATCCAGCAGAGTGTGCCCTTATAGGGTGTGCACATACGGGTTGTAGAGTTAGGCAACGATACCACAATTTAAAATACAGCCAGTGCCCTCTCTCGGTATTAAAAATAAAATTTGTGCTATAGAAAGTAATTTGTTACAATCATCGCTCAGCCGAAACACCTGAAGCTAATTATTATACTTTTCTCAAGGGGTAAATTTCCAATAATCATGAAACACGTCTTTCTTAAGTTCTTACCAATATGCCATATGCCAATTTTTATGGATTTAATCATAGATTAACTTAGAAAATGACGGAATTTCATACAATCTTGCATTTCCTATTTTACCCCTTAGGAGATGAATTTCGTAAAATCCTTTATTAGCGAGTCTCTACGTTATAAAATAAAACTACAGACCAAATTTCATATTAATAGCTTCAACGGTTTTTGACTCGGCGATGATGACTCAGTCAATCAATCAGGACATACTATTTTATATTTATAGATTTAGCAATCGCGAAGCATTGCTGGGTCCGCTAGTAAATGAATAAAATGTAATTAAAAATTATTAAATGCACATTATTTAAAAGCATATTAATTTTAGAAACGGAAGTGTAATTATATAACACGTACACGTATACAGAGAAATAATAAAATTAATGATGAAATTATTTTATAAACTTAAAATTATATAAAGTTATTATTTCTTATAGTTTTTATTATATATAACTAAAATATGAAAATCTCTGAGATAATTTAACTTCATTTTTACATTTGGAATATTTTAAATTGAAAATTAAAAAGAAACCAACAAATATTTAAAATGAACAACAGATATCCACTACACTAAATGTAGAATTTTTTTTAAGAATTTAGTGTTTTATTGCTGATAGACTTTGAACAATACAAAACTTTGAACAAATTTAGTGTTTAAATAATATCTCGCAGCACATCGTTGATTTTTGGCCATTTTTAACCGACTTCAAAAAAAAAGAGATTATCAATTCGATGTGTATGTTTGTAATATTGTTGGAATTGCACAATATTCATATATGTTAGTCTATGTGGGCTTCTAAACAAGTATGCCAAATTTCATAAGTGTGTGTATGTATGTACGTATGCAGGGTTACATCTAGCAAAATGGCAGGGCAGGGAAACGAACAATAATTAGGGCACATTTGGTCTGAAAGTAGGGCAAGTTGGAGACATAAGCGCACATTATAATGGTTAGTTTAAATAAATCCAACGAAAACGGG